>CAMOHE010053036.1:16321-38500 GCA_946598075.1 Artocarpus hirsutus | reverse complement strand
TTAGTTTAAATTTCAAATCATGGTTGAAACATATTTTTAGTTCCAACTTCAAACGGTGGTTTCAACTATTTTTAGTTCAAATCAATATTTTAACAAACTTTCAATCATTTGTTACAACTTAAAATCATGGTTCAAACTCATTTTATTGGTTCCAACCTATTAGTTCTAACATTTTAAATGGAGGCAAAGAGGAAAAATAATATAAAAATATGAAAGGCTATCCGTATATTTTTCCCTTTGGTATTGATTAATTGTTAGAGCCTAGATAAACTCTCGAGTTTTTTCTTTTCCTTTTATTTTTGGGCAGGAAAAGAGGCATTGTGAGGATTGACATGTCATGATTCATGGTAGGGGTGACAAAATCGTGTCGCGTGTCGTGTTTGTGTCAGTATGATTATAGCACGATACGATTAGGCTTAACACAAACACAACACGATTAATAAACGTGTCAGAAATGCAAACACAAACACGACTCGATTAACACAATTACTAAGCAGGCCGTGATAGGTTGACACGATAACAACACGTATATGCCATGTTTAGAACTCAGTTAACTGAAAATTAAAAAAAGCCAATAAATAAAATTAACAAAAATATAATATCTAATTAATAATAACCTAGTACAAATATTTTAAATATTTTTATTTTTAAGTTTAAATGTGTTATAAACGGGTAGGTCATGTTGTGTCGTGTCGACATATTTATGGCCCATTAATGCGTTAAAGCGTGTTAGACGTATTAGCACGAATTCAGCCTGTTTATTTTTGTGTCATTTATAACTTAATTAATAAACATGTGGTCCAAACCTGTTTATTTCGTGTCGTTCTCGTATTGTGTCATCGTATCGTGTCTAAAATTACTAGCCTTAATTGGGTAAATATTATATGCATATGCAACACACTATTTAGTCAAAAAATAATAATAATAATAATAATAATAATAAAACAAAAAAAAAAAAAAGAAGCAAAACAAAAGGAAAAAAAAAGAGAGAAGAAAACAAAAGAACGTGCGTAAGCCACAACCGTACACGTCTTCCAAACGAGATGAATTCAACTTTTCCTACGTTTATTTTTATTTTTTATTTTTTTTAGGGGAACTTTCCTAACTTGCAACCTTAGGAAAAAATATTGTGTAAAAGATTAAAAATAAAGTCAAGCATAAGTTAGAAGTACCTATATATAGTACGTGCTTATTTAGGACTAAAAAACTAGTTTTTTTAACAAATGGATTTCATCAGTCTGAGTCTGTATTTATTCTTCAAACTTGCACATAGATATTTACTATGCCATGCCTAAAGAGAATTTCATAAAAAACAAAAACAAACAAACAAACCGCATCGTGCGATCGTGGCGAAGCTCGTCTAAGCCATTTTAAATTTGGACAAAAAAAAAATAAAAGCACAAAAGAAATGAAAAATGTGCTTTTCTTTTATTTCTTAACACACACAAAATGCAATTATTGTAAGGACCAAAGAAACGGTCAACATATTGCCAACAGCAATGCATAACCTGTCGCAATCATGTAAACATAAGTGCCTAAATAGACGCCACATACTTTCACGTGGGGTCCACTCATAAAAAACATTATGCATTTTTTTAATTTTAATTTATTTATTTTTTTGTGGGCAAGGAAATGCGAAGCCAGATACAGAAGTACTAGTAGCATGTGGTTCCATCCCTATCTCTAGTTTTATATATAGGTCCATTTCTCACCTCTTGTCTTTCAATTAACCTAGCAAATCTCAACAAGCTGATTAAAAAAAAAAAAAAAATCATTTCCAAACTCCTCAAAAAGAATCTCTCTCTCTCTCTCTCTTTTCCCTCAAAATTAAGTCCCCGTTAACTTTCTTCCACAAATGCATCCCACAAGGCGCAGCCAAAGATTCTTCAAGTTCCGTAGTAGCAGCATAGTAATCCCCTCTTGCTCATTTTTTTGCACCAAATTCTCCTCCTAATTAAGAACACGAATTTCCCAATTTGACCTCACAACCGCAAATTTTTGCACGTTTTTTTCCCTCAGAAATTAAAACTCGTGCTTTTTAATTAGGTAGGCAGACCACCAAAAAAAAAAAAAAAGAAAAAGAAAAAAAGATAGATGGTTGGCAAAAACTACGCGGAGGTGTGCTTGTCAAAGGTGATAGTTGAGGGAATGGGTTGGATTATGCTGAGGATTGATTACTCAAGACTCTTCTGGCTTCTCTTTGGTGTCTTTTCCTACGAAAACCACGAGGGAAAGCCTCGGATTTAATACGTACATACCTTCTTTCTACTCTATAATATTTCTCTAATCATCAATTATTACACCCCTCCAATCTCTTATATCTATTCGCCGATCAACCCTTTTTGGTTTTTCCTTTTTTATTTCTTAATTATTCCCTACGAAAGAGAGAGAGAGTCCAGAATATTCTCTCTCTCTCTCTCTCTCTCTCTCTAAAAAAGATAGGAAAAAAGAGAGGCTTTGTGGGCATTAGTAGTTTGTGAAACATGTACAAGAAGAAGCAGTTTGGTGCAGATCAGCTCGTCGATGAAGCCCAGGAGAACTACAGTGCTTATGTTGAAACCGATCCCACCGGTCGATATGGTCGGGTAAGTATGCATATATATATATATATATATGTATATATATGAAAATATAATATATGCTTGTAGTATTTAGATGACGAAGTTGATGATTAATTTGTTTGCTCTATCTAGCCAAAAATTGTTTGTGTTAAGAATTTCGGAAAGTAATGTATCTAATGGCTATTGATTTCCATATAAAGCGGACATGGTCGTTGTAGATTTGTAGCTAGCTACTGTTGGTTATGTAATAGAAGTGTACAATCTTTTGTTTCATTTGACCATTCCTTTTTTTTTCCCAATTACTAATTAGAACATCGGGAGACTTCTGGCCTTTTCTCTAATTTTATTTTGTTTTTGCTTAATATTTTCGTTCTTGGTTAGTTTTTCTTCCTTTTGGTTTTATACATTTTTTCAACTTGAAAACAAGAAGAAAAAAGTATGAATGTATGTGGTTAAAAAAAATTATCTACGTAAATTAGTTGTTAGAGTTTTATATGATATTAATTTACATGATAAAAGCTTAACTATGGTTGCCTTCTGAGTTCCTACAAATTTAAATTTGATGAGCAGCTAGTCATCTGGTTGTTGCAAATATTCTAAATGTAATTATTGCCCATGACATGATTGGTGTTGTCATATAATTATTCCCAAACGCAATGAGTTAATTGCAATTAGCCCCATTTAATAATGAACTCGCCAATAATATGCCTCATTCATTTCGGTTGTTGATCAATCTTTTCTCTTTTTTTTAATTATATAATATAATCCTAAAAAATAGATTGAAGAAGTTTTGGGGAAAGGAGCAACGAAAACAGTGTACAAGGCAATTGATGAGGTACTTGGCATGGAGGTGGCATGGAACCAAGTCAAGCTTAATGAAGTTCTCCGCTCACCGGACGATTTGCAGCGCCTCTACTCGGAGGTTCATCTTCTCAGCACACTCAACCACAGCGCCATCATCCGATTCCACACCTCTTGGATCGACGTTGATCGGAGAACTTTCAATTTCATCACCGAAATGTTCACCTCAGGGACTCTGAGAGAGTAACGTTTCTATATATATATTTTTTTATTTCCAGCCCTTAATTATTCCAAACTAGATCTAATTGAACTAGTTAACAATGCGTTATGCATGATGCTCTCACATGGGATGATAGTACATAGGTTAATTGATATTAGTTCTCATTAATTGAAAAATCATCAACAGTGATTTTAGCGATATTTTAGAAATCAATAAAAGTTTTTCTCAAATCTCAAAAGTTGTCATGGCTTTCGTCACATGTCGTACCTATTAATAATGTGCATTCTTTAATGTAAGATTACATCACAAATCTTGTTAAATACAAATAAGACGAAAACAATTTTAAAAATTGCAGACTGCAACTACAAACTCCTTTTCTTTTTCTTTGTCTTTTTCCTCCTATCAATCCACCTGTTTACAATCATTCTCTCCATGAAACAATTCTTTATAATCAAAAGTACAATAATCTTTAGTTGAGAAGACCCCACGTAAAATTGCCACGCACATTGCAGGTACAGAAAGAAATACAAGCAAGTGGACATCCGGGCCATAAAGAACTGGGCTCGCCAGATCCTAAAGGGCCTTGTTTATCTACATGAACATGACCCACCTGTGATTCACAGAGATCTCAAGTGTGACAACATCTTTGTGAACGGCCATCTTGGGCAAGTAAAGATTGGTGATCTGGGGCTAGCCGCAATCCTCCGTGGTTCCCAATCTGCTCACAGTGTTATAGGTACCGATTAGGAACTTGGTTTGGACCAAAAACCTATATTGTTATAGTATATTCTTTTACAGAATTTAAATTGCTATAATATTTTAAGTTTATAACATTAGCTCGAACTTGCTTCTCGAATTCCTCTTAATAAAATGTAATAGTTTCTATAATAATAAAGTCAGTTTTGATCCTCAATACTTGCTTGTAAATATCCTTAGGTACTCCGGAATTTATGGCACCAGAGTTGTACGAGGAAGATTACAATGAACTAGTTGATGTGTACTCGTTTGGGATGTGTGTTTTGGAGATGTTTACAACTGAATACCCCTATAGTGAATGTGCAAACCCGGCACAAATTTACAAGAAAGTGACATCGGTAAGATGAGACTCCTTAATAAGATGTAGCGCAGTCTAATCTCAGCCGTTGAATATAAATTTTTTTTAGAGGCGGTATTTTTTTTTTTTTTTTGCTTAATAGCTGAGATTTAGGTTGTATGATACACTCAAAATACAAATATATATATATATATATATGTGAAATGTTTTATTGGAAAGTGATGGCATTGCCGTTTTTCGATCTTTGTGTGTTCAGGGGAAGTTACCGGCAGCATTCTATAGAATTCAAGATTTGGAAGCGCAACGATTCATTGGAAAGTGTTTGGTGACTGCTTCAAAGAGATTGCCAGCGAAAGAGCTTTTGCTTGACCCTTTTCTTGCCTGTGATGACTATGAGAATTTGGCTTTGGGTGAAGTTGGAAGTCAGAAGCCTTTTCTAAACGACAAAGAAATGGGGAAGTTGAGATTGAGTGATAATGTGCCCCGAACTGACATGAAAATCACAGGAAAACTTAACCCTGAGGATGATACCATTTTTCTCAAAGTTCAATTTGCTGATAAGAACGGTATATACCTTCCAAATCAAAACTCATTTTTGTACATGGGAATTTATATGTCAAAAATCTTGTTGTTGTTTTAATTGTTAGACTAGTTTTTTTTAATGGTTTTATCTGTTGAAATCAATTTTGTTTCACGTGTTTATAAATTAGACAGTTGAAAAATTTATCTTACGAATATAACAATAATACCTACTAGTAGATAAAGCTATAGTTTTTTTCGTAAAAATTCTCTTTTATTTATTTTCTGGATTTTAGTTCATTGTGCTAATAACAACGTTTTTTTTTTTTTTTTGGCAGGTTCTCTTAGGAACATATATTTCCCATTTGACACTGTGACTGACACACCAATTGATGTTGCAACGGAGATGGTGAAGGAATTGGAGATCACTGATTGGGAACCATTTGAAATCGCAGAAATGATCCAAGGGGAGATTTCCGCTCTCATACCACATTATGATACCTTTAATTATCGTGATAATGACGGCGATGATGATAACGATGGGACTCATCATCCTTTCCACTCTTTCTCATCCTCTTCTTCATCCCAAGCATCAATGCCACGCTTGATCACCTCACATGGGGTTGACAATATCGCAAATCGTTGTGCTTGGCTCCAAGGTAGGACTTGTATATATTTATATATATATATTTTCCATTTCACAACTTGTTTTTTTTTGGAAGTCAACTCTTAGTTAGGTGTACTAGCTTATATTTAAAATGATTTTTTAGTGCATCATACCCTGCATAGTAACGTGTAGGTTTGAACCGCAGTAATTTTTTTTACAAACATTTAAATTTTCGTTCATACTTACGAACAAAACAGGCCTTCTCGTTGAATTATTATCCTAAGTGACGTGAGAGTTGATTTTATGTTATGATGAGTAAAAATATATTAGAAGTCAACTTTCATATAATTGGGTGTCTAAAATTAGGTTAGAAATTCAGTGAAGGACCTGGTATTGCACCATTACCATTTATCCTTTATAGATTCCAGTGAGATATAAGCTTATTGACAAAGAAACAAAAGCAAAGCGCATCCAAATCATCGTGAAAGAAAGTGGGCTATAAGGGGGTTAGCCCAAAATTGTCATGACACCTTTTTGGGCCTTTGAATGGCCCAAAACTAGAACCATCCAGGAGTAGCTCATGAGTGAAGTGTAAATTACAGTAGGCACCACTTTTAAACTCTAATTCCAGTGGGTATGTTTGGTGCACATAAACAGGGATAATTGGATTGGATTAAATTTTAAGACTTCATTTAGTAAAAAAAACTTTAAAGAATTGGATTGGATAGAGCATATTCAATCTATGCTTGAATCCTGTTGAAAGGAGATTAGACAATCATTCGCTAAAGCATAGAATTAGACGTAACAGTCATATATTGTAAAAATTTTGGAAGATTTATTTGTAAAAATTTTGAACAAAATTTGGGTTCAAATTCTAATTTTTTAAAAAATGACAGTTAAATTATAATTTTTATGCGACATAAATATTTCTAATAATTATATTTTTGTCTCTCTAATTTTGAAATTTACAATTTGACTCAAAATTTTGAAATTTTTTTACAAAGAGGTCCCTATTTTAATAACATAACACCAAACATATGACTAAATTAGCTAAAATTTTATCCTATCCATTCCAATATAATTCAATCCAAACCTTTAAGACTATTTTATTCAATGCACCAAACGGGCCCTTTAGAGATTAATCAGTGCTACTTTTATGTGTGAACTTTTTGTAGTCTAAAATTTTAGTTTTCTAAAAGAGTTATTCCTATAGGTCACCAACAATTTGATAGTTGGTCCAATTTCGTTCTCTGCTTCCAACCACTTTATCTCACATGCATATATGATCTATTGAAAATCATACACATTATATAAAACAAAATTGAAACATTGATAGTTTCAACTTTACAGGTTTCATATGATCTTAACACATGTATTTCTAATAAAACTTTTCATGAACTAACTCCTAATAATATTATGCCTGCATTGCATAACTTACCCTCATCTTAGAATTAATTCGGAATACAAATGTCAACTACAAAGAGAAAAATATTGCTCTTTGCAGATGACTTGCTTGATGATACCAGCTCTGTAAGCTCTTCACACTCAGGAACCTATTCCAACATGAATTACCTTTCTGGAGATGAGAGCAACGAGTCCAATATCAACCCTGCAGTAGGAGAAAAACACTCCAATATCACCAACACAGGAATTCTGAAGTCTACAAGGTTTTGTCCCGAGGAGAGAAACCGAAATATTGCAGGCCAATCGAACACAGCACACGCCAAGTGCACCGAAGATTGCAAGGCTTTCATGCCACCTAGAGCTTCAAAGGACAAAAGGGTCGTCATGGACAGCCTTAGATTGAACAGGAACAGGTCATTGGTGGACATACGTAGTCAGTTGCTGCATAGGTCGTTGGTTGAAGAGGTTTACAAGAGACGCCTGTTTAACACGATCGGAGCCGTCGAAAACATTGGCTTCCAATCGCCTTATGATCAGGTATCTAAGCAAGTCGGTGGTGGTGGTGGTGGTGCCAATAAGATAGCTGCAAAGAATGTAAAGTGTCATCATCAAGGACATTGTAGCAGAAGAACTTGAGGCTAATTATGAAGATCCAATAAAACGGCTATGTTGTAAAAGATGTTAGAAGGATGTTCTTCTTCACTTAGACAAATTTTTAGGCAGGATTGATTGTAAATTTGTATCTGTATATATATAATAGTGTCACAATTGGAGAGCAAATCAAAGGTGTTTAGGTTTTCAAAGGTCGTGAAGCCTCTTGTGTAGTGTCCACCATTGAATAAAAAGAAAGTTACAAGTATTTTCCTTTTTTAACAATTGGGACCAATAATATTATCACGGATTTTTTTTTATACATTTATCTCTTAAACTTTAGATTTTTTTATTTTGCAATGTGGCTCTTAAACCTTTTTTTTTTGTGTCAATTGAGTTCCTAAACTTAGTTAAGTATGGCAATTAAATTTCTAATCACTAACGATTGTCAAAAATTAAGATGAAAAATGATCACATGAGGCACAAATAACTCATTTAGAAGAGAAGTGACATAATTTTGAGTATTATAATGATTAAAATTCACATCAAAACCAACAAAACATGTTAAAAATATCCTTAAAAATGACATAATTTCTTTTGTTTTCCCTATTTTTGGGCATAAAATAGAATAATTTGACTCTTATTATAATTACATGAGGTGTATAGGTGCTCTAAATGGGTCACATAATTTCACGTGATTATTTCTATCTTAATTTTAAAGAAAGTTTGTGATTATGACTTAATTACTACACTTTGTTAAGCTTAGGAACTTAATTGCCACAAAAACAGTCTAAAGACCACATTGCAAAAATATGAAAAGTTTAAAAGAAAAATATGCTAGAAAACCCTATAATCACTAGCTAAAAGAATAAATAAATAAATAAATAAATAAATAAAGAAGTATCTACACAAACTCCCTATTTTACACCCTTTGAATCTAAAATTATCTACATATACACAATATTACAATAATATCTAAAATTTAAGTTTATAAGATTTGAAATTCCAAATATAACCATTATATCTATATTTTGGGCTGTAATTTATTTTTATATTTGTTCCCGTAATTACTCCGATTATATTCTCATATAATTTTATTAACATTGAAATACAAAAACAAATTTAGTTGACATCCTCATATAATCAGCCATAATCAATAATGATTACTATCTCATATTTTATTTCCATATTTGTTCCAATGAATTAGATACTTTTTATTCAGCATATTCTTTAGTTGACTTGCCCTTTATTTTTTCTGGAAAATTTATACGTATGCTTATTTTGAATTTAGTATCTCTTGGGATGCGCTTGTTGTGTTGTTCAACCTTTAGACATCGACAATCTACTTTGTAGGAAAGTGCTTGTGGGGATTGATTTTTCTCAAAAAAGTTTGTCTTTTCTTCCTTTTAATAGTTGTTTATTTCAATTATATTGATTTGTTGTTTAATTCATTAAGTTTGGTGCACATAATTGTATATTTTGACTGTTGTTCGGTATATGTTGTCTTTCTTTCGTTTTCATCATCCACATCCCACTTGTATATTCTTTTCTGTGTGTTTATGTAATATTATATTATTACTGTTTATGAGTGATCTTATTCTTCAATTAATGATGGATATTATCACGATACTATTAACTTATAACATGCTAATAGAGTTCTTGGCAATAAATTTCAGGTCGTGCTTTTACTTGCGATTTTTTCTCTTGGAAGCATGGCTCTTGATTTTCATTTTTATTTTTTTTAATGTTTGGGTTGGTAATTTATTTATTGGTTTGTTGGTGATTTTTTTTTTTTTCATTTTTTGATTATGCATTCATTATCTCAATGAATATGTATATATTATAATGAATAGTTTTTCTACTCTCTTTTTCATAATGATACCGTCCTTGTTATAGTAAATGTATTGGTGCAAACAAAAAAAAAAAATTACCCTGAAGCAATTAAAAGACAAAAATCATAGTTTTTATTGTACAATCATTATCATAAAGAATACATATTTTCTTGGCGAAAACCGAAAATATTACACATTCTATTTACATATACAAAATGAATTAAGCAAATTGTAGAACAAAATTTAGATGCTTAAGAAGCACAATACAATGACATATAGCATCGACATATGCTAAGTAATCATTTTTACACAGATATAACATGGTAATTATAATAATGAACGCGACATTATCACAATGAAGACTTACACCATTATAACAAATTATTCATTCATTCATTATCATAATGAACATTTCACGACCACAAAGAAAGCAGAAAGCCATTATCACAATGAATTGGTTGCTACAATAAGCAATAGATTGGAAATTGTTTATCACAATAACAACTAACCGATACATTTCTTATCATAATGAACTTGTATTTGTTTCCATAAAAAAAGGTTAGGCAAATTATCTATACGTAAACCCTCGTGAGTGTAGAAATTACCATACCCAAATCAATAAATTAAAGAAAATATTTTGAACTAGATGACTTTAAGAAATTGTTTCGTCTTCTTTTTTCTTTTATTTTATTTTTCTGTCGTTGTTTCCTCTCTTAAAAAAGAAAATAAAGGTGCCAATTATTCTAATGAAGCATTTGACTTTCATGTTTAAAAAGGAAATAATATAAACTAAATATTTTGTGTTTGATTCTTTTTATTATGTTTCCTATTTTAAACATTCATTATTATTTTTATTTGCTTCATTATTTAAGGTTATAATAGTCTATACAAGGACCATTTTAGACAGTTTTATAATTAAATAAATTAGTAGATATTTTTAGATTCAATGTGTCTTATTTAGACAATTACGTAAATGACCCGCAAGGCCAATATATTTGTGTATTTTGAGTTATAAAACAACTAATAATCCAATAACGTATATATTACTTTAGAAGTCATCATATAATTTATATTCTGTGCAATTCATGAAAGATCACTCCTTGTGCAGTAATATGAAAAGTAGGAGATATAACACATCAATAATAATGTTATTATTATTATTAATGCTAGGAAGCGTAACATATTATTTTTTTCCAAATGACAATGACATTTTTAACCTTCATTTCTCTAACAATAATCAACCTTGATCATTGTTATATAGAATAAGATATCATGTTACTCTCTACTTTTACACGTTACAAGTAAGAATGAACCGGATCATTCCTACGTGAGAGACTTTAAAAACTTTGCCCTTTGTAATGCGAAACTCAATGCCTACTATGCATGAAAACGTTAATTTGGCTCTTATGCTGCCAGGCTGCCAGTTATGAATGGTCACTTCTAGCAAATTAAGTCCTTTCTCTTCAGCTTCAGTATATATCTTTCATATGTTATTTCCAACTGTTAATGATGGACTGAACAACGTAGCTTGTTTTTAGTGAAGTCCTTGGCGATCGTGTTTTTGTCAAGCATGGATATATCTATATATATACACACACACACACATACATACACACATATATATATATATATACACACACACATATACATACATATATGTGAGAAGGCTCTGGCCATGTTCACGTACGGCATATGAATAGTCCTTAGAGCCAGGAATTCCAGGGTGCACATGGGTCTCGTACGTGTTTCATATTCCCTGCAAAATATAGTACTACTTGACTATTACGCTTCTCATTATCAATTTTTTAAAAACTCATTTTTCAAAATTAATTGAAAAAAAGGGTACCCGAAAATTAAATAAATAAGATCATTAAGCTGTAGTTAAGATCATAGGTAGGATTAGATTTTGGACCTTGTAATTTTTGATAAGTGGTTATGACGAGTTTTGTAAGTAGAGAATACTCTAGAACATGCAATGTCTCATGTCTAATTGTTTTATGTTTGATGTCTGAGAGGAATTATTTGCGTTCTAATTACTTAGACATTACAAAAGTATACACACATATATATATATACGTATATGTATATACAGGAGTAGAGTCACATAAGAACGAGGATAGATGGCCGTCTCCCTAAACTTTCTTTTTTTATAATTTTATATATATGAAATTCTATAAAATTGTATATTACCCTCTTAAAATTACATTCCGTCTCTCTGAAATTGTATTTCTCCTCTCTTAAAATTATTTTTCCCCTCACCTCAGTAGGTCAGTCACACCTCCACCCCTCATTAATTTTTTTCGGCTCAGCGATGTTATATATTAAACATGTTGGGTAGGAGTTAATTGTCTTAGTGAGAAAGGGCAGAGAGAGATGGCCTGGCTTGGATGGACATTGAATTGAAGTCACTAGCTAGTTGATAGTTTGAAAGTAACTAGTCCTGATGGGTATTCCCTTTGTTAAAAAGAGACTTCTCAAGCATGAATGCCAGGGATAACGTTCCCCAAAGAACATAATGGCTGGTTGGTTTAATGCCATGGGGGGTTTTTCTTTTCCTGAATTTTAATGTGGTCCTTACTTTGGTTTCCTTAGCAGGTCTAGTTATGTGATGATATATCTTGTTCTTTGTGGTCCTTAAAAATGTCTTCTAAAAAGATATCTGTTTCCATGTGAAGATTACTGCTCACATTGTTCCTTTAAGAAAAAGGATCAAAACAACCATGCCCTGTCCCTAGCCACCATTATTCTGCTTTCTTCTATCTCTCTCTCTCTCTCCCTTATTCATATAATTTTTTTTTGTTAATGTTAAAAAAAAAAAAAAAACCTAGATAAAAGGACCACCACAACTCACCACTTTCAACCTATGGACCATAAATAAAACGAAAAAAAAAAAAAGACTAATAGAAATCTATGCATGTCGAACACACAATGACCTTACTATTTCAAGGACTAAGTACTAAGTCACGTGACAAAGCTATTAGTGGTTCTTATTCATGACTTTGGAAAGAAGAGTTCTGCTATAATTAACAATGAGACGTCCATACATGTTAAATGCATAACCTTACTATTTCAAGGAGTAAATGCTGATGCCATGCGCAACGCCACTAGAGGCTCTTATTCATGACTTTTAAAAGAAGAGTCCTACTATTATTAATAATGACATTAAAAAAAAAAGGCTCTGAATTTCATGTTCTATTTTGGTTCTGCAATCCTAAAGAACCTGAATTTCAATTGAGATTTTTGCACACCTTTAGCCCTTTTTTCCCCCTTGTGGGGAATGATGCACAAAGTCATACTCACATCCACCAGTTTTTTCTATTTTCTTTCTTTTTATGTCTTCACGGTCACAGCTTTTGTACGTCACAATACTCAGCTAACCAAACTAGTTCTGTTCCCTCCTTGTAACAGCAAACTATTAACCGCACATTTCAGGGAAAAAAAAACATGTCTGTCAAACCATAAAGGAATGCAAAGGAAAAAGTGATAGGTTTGAAAAGAAGAGTAAAGTATTGAAAGTAAGTGTCATTTATTCTTACCTACTTCTGTGATGGGATAGTGAGAAATAATCTCATTTCCTTTCTAGTGTTTACGTATTGAAAAATAAAGATTTTATTCAATATAATTATTAAAATAACTTTTTTACATAACTAATAGCTACTAAATAATAACATTTGAATTTAAACATCTAAGTAAATATAGTATTCATTCCCTTTAATAAGGAATCAATACTAAAAGATATGAGAGACTTGGTATTTCTTTTTCTCGTTTCCTATATTATGTAGGGCATATAAAACTTCAATTATTGATTTTAAAAATAAACACACTATTTAAAAAAAAAGAGAACTATTCTACTTTCTTTTTCCCTTTAATGTAAAATAAACATGCCCAAAGCGTTGATGATCAGTTGCCTTACAAAATATCAGTCCCATGTAGTTGATTTGAGAGGGAAGACAGAATACAAACAAATTACAAGTTTGAAAATAATCAATTAATTTATTGCTATTTTGAGATATATGCATAATTGAAAACTTCAGAAAACATTATTTGGAACTAGAGATTATAGTCATTTCAAGTACTAGTCTCAACAAAAGTAATGTCATTTGAGGGGCAAACAATTGTACGAATTCTGCCTGGAAGCTCAACTATATTTACACCGTTTTGTGTTATAGTGTGACTTGAACAGCCTCCATATTCTCTAAGCTTTCAGAAATAATTTAACTTTGTTAGAAAAAGAAAAAAAAGGGCATTGATGGGCCTATATATCATGGCAAGAGCTTGGAACAAACTTATGTTTGTAATGTCGTATGATAATTCTTATATTTGGGAAAGCGTTGGTGGTCCTCTGCCATGAAAATAAAAAATAAAAAAGAGGGCACAGTGACACAGAGCTACTGACTTTTCATTGGGATTTATGAAGAAGTCTTTTTAGGCTATATCCAAAAAACCATTTGTGTTTTTTTTTTCCCCCTAATCCTTATATATATTCTTGGGCCCCCACACCAATGAATTACTTTCCTTGACAATTCCTTTTCATCCCAATTTTTGTGCAGGATAGACACTTGCATGCAATAAAACTCTTGATTGATGATTTAGGAAAAAGAAATAAAAGGTCAAGCTTTCTCATAAGCCTGACCAAGCAAGCAATGATTGTTTGTTGTATGTAAAAGAAAATGTGTTAGATATCACTATTAGTGGTCATTGTCTCTGATTATTTTTTTCTCGTAAAATTTTGTTTCTTTTTTCTCCTGAAATCAAAGAGCTATGAAATTATTCGCAGCCATTAGTATCAGTCAAAAAATCTAAGGTCCTCCTAAAAGGACTCGAGCTTGAAATTTCAAGTTTCCGACTCATCCTAGAGTGATGCTTCGCCAAGAGGCGACGTATATAACTTGCATCTTTCGAAATCCAAGTCCCATTCAATCTTAGTGTATGTCATTTTCCTAGCGGTCATTGGTATATTTCCGTATTATATTACTAACCTCGTAGTAGTCATAAGTCAACAAGTGACTAGTTGGAAAGAAGTCGTGGTGATCACAGAATGAACGTAGTGTTGTTCTAGTCCATTGACTTTACATCCACGTTTTTATTTATTTATTTCTTTCTAAAAAGGCTTTTGTATCCATGTGTTTGTTTTACATAACAGTCATCCTATCCAGTAGGTTCGAAATTTGATCTTTGGTGGCTAGTAAACAAACAAGTTTAGTATCCAAAACCCTCTTTTCCCTTGTCCTAGTTTGAGGTCCCCAACCCCCCAAGATTCTCGATTGATCTCTTTTTCCTTAATCAATTTCGTTCTTTCCAAACAGAAGCTGACAAAAAAAAAAAAAAATCCCCTTCAAGGAAGATAAATTCACTTGGTTTAGGAAGTAAGTTAAAACTTGATGTTAGAATTTAAACACTATATTATGTGAAAGCTTTATACTGTAATAAATTACTGTAGCTTCACACTGTAGCAAGTTAAAACTTAAAGTTCTAACTTATTTCTTAAACAAAATCAAAAACCTACAAACTAAAAGCTTTCTTCGATGAGCCTTGAATATCCCTTTAGCAAACGCTTGCATTATAAAAATACATATTATAGTTTAAACCAATTAGTTGGTATCAATTGGTTAAAAGAACTACGGCATATAAAACCTAACACTATAATGCTATAATGCACTTTGCCTTGAGATAGTAAATGAAAACTCTACACTATAGTAATCAAAACTTATGGCAAAAAAAAAAAGGTTAATTAAAGTCTAAATATAGGAACCCCATTGTTACTCTACTTTTGGAATTCAGAAGGAAAAAAGAAAGAAAAAACTTAAATATGAAATAATAAACACTTGATATAATTATGTTGTATACTTGTGTGATTCCCATATACTGATTAAATGATTCAACCTTATGCAATTGGGAGTGGTTTTGGTTGAAACTCATTTTGCCAAAAAAAAAAAAAAGAAGTTAATTAAGGTTTAACTTAGGAAGAAATTATTACTCTGAAAAAGAAAGAAAGAAAGAAAGAAAAACCTCAATTCTGAACAAATAATCACTTAATATAATTATGTTGCATACTTGTGTAACTCCCATACTGATGCAATTGGAAGACCACTCAACCAATAGACTATTTATTAATAATAATAATGATAATAATAACCTATAAACTACATAGATCTGCTGATAGGAACTAAAATATAATTTAAAAATAAACAAGCCAAAATCTTTCTTTTTCCCTATGTCAAAAAACTTGTGTTGATTCTGTCTATGATTTTCAGTGCAGGATATTTAAAAGAAACACTAATTAAACTCATTCATGATCTTCCTATAGCCTAAAAACTTGAAAGTCTGTTTAGCATATGTGACTGCTTAATTTATCTAAACATATCCCTATAGTTAACAAAGTACTAAAAAGACGATAAAAATATACTAGATTAGATCATATGCAATTGATTAATAATATATTATTATTGTCTAACAAGCAGACTATAGTTGACTATTTAGTCTCTAATATCAGCCATATCAAACCAGATTTGCTCAAAGGCCTTGACTATAACATCATGATACTCCTTGGAATTGAGCGTGAGATAACACGCCAAAAGCTCTTCCAAGTCCTTAGAAGCTCTGATGTTATTCTCCACGATCATCTCCACCATTGAATCCCTGAAGTCTCTCTGGGGATCGACCGACGATGTGACCACCGCCAAGCTCTCCGAGAGGTGTTTGTTCCTCGAAGAAACGCTCTTCCTCACGTAGGCCTGCTGGATCTTCTTGCTCGCTAATCTTGGGGAGTTGGTTCTGAGCCTTATGCCAGAAGAAACATTGCCACTTAAAGATTTCCGACCGCTGCTTGAATTACTATTGTTTGTCGTTTTTTGTTCTTCATCTTTGATTCTTCTTGGTCTTGATGATGACGATTTGTGCTTTGTGGCTTTGGATATGGGGTCGTCGAAGTTCATTGGCTTGGTCAAGATTGGAGGAAGGTCGATCATCTCCGAAACAACGTCGAAAACCCCGTCGTTTGTTGTCGTTTTCTTGCCCGCAGAGCCTAATTTTTCGTCTTCGTCATTGTCGTTTAAGTCGATGATGATGTCAGCGGTTGAGGTGCTGAGCCTGCAGTTACAGGAGCTTGGCCAGGAGGGGAAAGGGAGGTCTAATTCGGCGTCGAATTCGGAAGGATTATTGTTAATGGAGTCTGGAAAGTCAGTTTCGGAAGAAGAGCTCTCGCTTGAGGAAAGAAAAAACGGCCGAGAATTCATCACAGGCTTCGGAAATGGTGCTTTTGTTCTTAATGTGGAGATTCTTCTTTTGGTGGATTTTCTCAGAGGCGCTTCGGGAAAACGGATCATATTTTCTGAGGGTGGTCTTGAGGAGTGTTTGGGAGGTGGGAATTTGTAATTATCAGAAGATGATATGATGGTGGTGGGAATTTCTGTTGTGAATTTCTGGGTTTTCTTGTTGTTGTCGTTTTTGGTGTGTTTTGGCTGAGAAATAGTTGCTTGTGTGATGAGCTTTTTCTTGGTGGCAGTAGTGGCGCTGCTTCTTTGCTGCTTTGATCTGGATTTGCTCATGTCTTTGAGCTTGTAAAACCAGGCGTTTGGGATCATGTCTGAGAATTTGAACTTGTTGTTTCCCATCTCTCTCTTTACTTTGTTAGTTTCTCTCTCTATGTTTCTCTTTTCTGTTTTTGTGTGAGAGTGAGTTTGGTTTGTGTATTGTTATGGTCGATGAGAGAGAGAGTTGGTTAGATTTGGAGAGTTGGGGAGAGTAAAGATGTATAAACCAAACAAAAGCGAAAGAAAGAGATACATATAAAAAATGGTATAATATGTTTTTTGTTTGAATATAAAATTCCAAAGATATAGATTGGATGGATCATTCGCTGTTAGGCATGAAAACAAAAGGGAACAAAAGAATCGTCTAATAAATGACTTTTGTTCCATCATGACCACCCAGCAGAAACAGCACCAAGGAAACTTTTACATATATCTGTTTATAATATTCATTTGCAAATAACATATATACACATATATATAAATGCATTTTGATTAGATTAAAACAAGGCCATGCAACTGCAATTCTAATATGGCACTTGAAGGATAATCAACAATTTTCTTAAATAGAATTTGGTTATTTGATTAACTAAAAAGCAGCAAAATTGAGCAAACACATAATGATGAATTTAGCAACAAAGAAGACCCATCTGTCCAGCAAGTGCTGTATTTTCTCATAATTCCACTTCCATGCTCGAGAAATGATTATTTTTCTTTTTTTGGGTTGCCCTGACTTTTTCTTTTCCAATTGCTTGATATCTAATGGGCCCCACATGCTTTGTACAGAACAGAAGAGAAGACACTCTTCTTTTCTTTTCTTTACTTTTCTTTTCATTTCTTTCTGGTCCCTGAAAAAAGCTCTTGCTAAGAACGCAAAGCTGGCACGGCGTGGCCGCCAGCCATCTCAGAATTTCAGCGGGTCTTTTTGAGTTGTTGTCTTTAGCTGAAAATGAGTTGAAAAGAGTAAGCACAACGCAGTTTTCTTGTATAACACAGAGTTAGCTGGACGCTTTAGATCTAATATTTGTCAATTAAGCTGTTTAGAAGAATGGTTAGAATTAACAGTTTTGATTTGAGAATTGTAGCATACAAAAGTTTTATACTGTAGCTTTTTACTGTAGCATATGAGAGCTTTATACTGTTTACAATTGTAATTGATAGTTAAATCTGTTCTTCTAAACGGCCCGTTTATATCTCAGCTTACGTTTAGTATTTTAGTTAGAACCAATTCTAACTACAATGTAAACTTCTCAGCAGCTATAAAAAGAAACAAAAGTTACTATAGTATAAAGTTCTCACATACTACATTTCTTAGACTTAAAATTTTAGTTGCAACTAAATTGTCCAGCTGTTATCTACAGCATAAAACTCCCACATATTAGACTCTTGTTAGGTGCAAATCTGTTCAAAATAATGTTAAAATAAAAAAAGCATACAAAACTTATAGAAAACAAAACAATGCCCTATTAGTAGGATATTTGTTCATGCCCTATTATTGAACTTCTTATTTTCTCCTTTTTGCCATATTCCATTGAAGCAATACCATGCAATAATCTTTACTTTATTCTTTTCAAATTAATTATAAATTCACGTATCATTTTTTATAATATAATGATATTCCTTTTTATTGGCCGAAAACTAATAATAACAATAATTATGTAGTTAATATTTAGCTTTTTTTCTCGTCCTACAAAAATACCGTTAGGCACATAGGGGGGACACTTTGACAAATAAGCCGTAAATTCAAGTCATATGTGTGGTTCTACAACATATCGAATATATGACACGGGGACTAATTAGCGCCTTGTAGTATCTTAAAACCAGCAGTGTAATCTTATGACTCTATAAGAGAGATATCTCTGGTAAGTATTGAAGAAGTAATTTATCAATATCTATCTGTTGCTTACTTATTAAATTTAAAAAAAAAAAGAGTAATTTTTATGATAAAGAAGATAATTTTGCTCTATCGGTAAAGTATAGATATTTTAACCGCCGGATTAATTTTTTAATAGTTTGATCTATAATTGAAAGTAGTTTTATATCGTTCGTTGTAAATTTTTAACATAAACAATCCCAAATCGTACTAATAAAATCTTAATCCAAATGCTACTACATCTTACTCTACTGGTGAAACCAAATGACTTTTTCTATAATAAAAATTCTCTAAAAAATATGATTTTAACCAAATCTAATAATTAACCGGTAATAATACCCACAGGAAAAGGACAATAAAAAAAAAGGAAGAAAAACTGCCAAACCAAATCGTGCCCTCTACACTGTATAGCAGACATCTAGCCGCGCACGCTGAATTAGAACTGTAAAATAACCCAAGCCCACTATCTATTTTGTCTCACTTCGGATCCCCATTATTGTTATTTTTTTTAAAAAAAAACTGTCTTACTTAATTTTAGAGTAGGCTCTTATCTTTACATTTAAAAATAGGATTATAGGAACCTAACATTCGATCCCATAACACAAAACTCAAGAGAATTTTGTTTGATCACGAGGAAATTAACTGGTGATTAGTGCATAATTAATCAAAAACTTTTTTTGCTTCTCAAGATTTTCTCTTGGCTCTGGTCCTGAAATACAAGATTCGAAAGGTCTAATCAAAATAGTTGCGACACAATAAAGTGGAAAGCACTTTTAAAAAAAGACCCGGCAGCTAACCCGACGTTATGGATAGTAGATGCAGTTGGTGACGATTCTTGATTCTTCTTGTAACGTCAATTTTATACCTAATATAGATAACTAACTACACATATATATCTTTCCTTTTAAAGAATTGATGATATGATAATGGCTATTACACCCATCTCACACAATGTTTGGAATAATTTTTTTTTTAAGATCGGTGGGAATCTCAATAGTTGTGTACATTTTCTAATTGTTTGATATAATTTGAATTATTTTTTATAGATTTAATGAATTAAAATTAGATACCTGCCAGTAAGTTATCTTTTCAGCAACGATCTAAAAAATTACTTCTTTTTTTTTTTTTATAATAGAGATGTTTAGAAAAGAATTTTTTTTTCCCATGTGTTTTTTTTATGACACCAAGTAATATGAGATACAGAGCAAAGGAAAGGGAGCCGAATCAGCAGATAGAAAAACATAATGCGAACTGTCCGGCTTAAACGAAAGGACGAAATTCGTCAAAGTATCATATCAACCTTCCACAGATTTATTTTATTTGCTTATTTTGTTTCATTTTTTATTTTTTTATTTTTTATTTTTTGAGGAAACGTCCATGAAGTGTATGAATTGCACGAGACCGTAACGACACCAAAAGCCACCCTCACAACATAGACATCATAATTCATATATCTAGTTTTTAAATGGGAAATTCTACACTAGAACCCCAATTTATTTCATCATTAAAATCTCCTTATTAGCCATTAGATTAACATCTAATGGTCAAAAATAAACAAACTCACTATAAGTTAATGACTCCACACACATCCAATTACTCAAAACCCAAAAATTAAAAAAAAATACCAAAAATAATTCATACAAAACTTTTAGAAAGAAAAAGTTCAGCCAAGGACCTCCATTTGATCTGGCTCCTTATCTACTTCCAGCCACTTTATCAGCACTGCCACAAAGCATCCACAGATGTTCACACGCGCCGCAATCCTTCACCGCCGGCGACGACAAAGGCCCCTCAAGTAAGATCAGAAAAACACGACTGTACAACCCCCACACGGTGCTTCGAATCTTGACCTGAATCGCTGCAAAACTCAACTACAAACTAGTGACCACAGTTTCTTCTCAGCCTCGCGTCTTCCGTCACTACCACCGACAATCGACTCAAAGACCCCCAAAGACCCAAACCTCGGGATTAGTCGCGATGGAGGTGGCGACCTCACTCTCATGGCGCCGATGGAGGTCGCAACCTCTCTTTTGTGTCGCCGACGGACGTCGCGATCCCACTTTCGAGACGCCGACGAAGGTCGCGACCTCACTTTTGCGACGAAGATCACAACATGCTATGGGTTCACCACCACCTTAACTCGTCACACTGGTTTGTAGTCAGATTGTTTTTTTTTTCTTTTTTTTTAGTTTTTTTTTCATTTATTAATTTGTAGTTGTTTGTGTGTTCTTGTTTTTATGAACAAGTAAGTTTGGACCATTCATTTTTAATCCAATGGTTAAAGAAACAAAAATGATGGGAAATTTTTTTTTTAAAAAAAACTAATTATAGTAATAATAATAACGCATTCTTAAGCTATTTATTCATTCTATTATAGATTTTTGAAAATCGTTTATATAATAATAACGCTACCCCTAATTTTAGACCAACAAAACTAACAACTTTATGACAATTAAATAAGATAATAAATTTTGAAATTTTGAAAATGTTTGTATAATATGCAAATAATATAATAAATATTGTAAATTTGTAATAATATTCACTATCATAGTCAGCGAAATTAAACAACAAAAACACTATGATAGAGTAAGAGCTTAAAAATTGCAACTTTACGATGAGAAATAACATTAAAATTAAAAAAAAAAAATGTAACGTTTGCATGAAATATGCTAATATGATCATCATCGTAAAAACTTTTATTTTAGTTGATATTATACGTTATAAGAAGGACAAAACAAGTAGAGACACATATGATATAGTTAAAATTGTAAAGTTGAAATACAGCTGATGTAACGCCCCTAAATGGGGGTTAACAGTTTTTATTAAGAAAAATAAAGATTAGAAAATAAATATAAATCATCAAAGTAATTTATCCGGGACTTAAATAAAAACTCTCAAATTAAAATAAAAACATAAACAAATAAATAAACCACGGTTTAATATAGCTCCTTAAATTTTAATAATATACAACTGTAATCATCATCATTTCAACCCTCAACAAATCTTAATACAGTCACAGAAAGTAACAATACATGCTTACATTATCATGCAGATCATTCTTTGCATTCGAAGCAATTCCAACGTAATATAACTATATAGCTTCCTCAACTGTTTTTCTTGTAATCATCTCACACTTAATAAATCCTGAAAAGAGGAAAATATAAGGGAATGAGCGACAACATGCTCAG
>CAMOHE010053036.1:0-13021 GCA_946598075.1 Artocarpus hirsutus | reverse complement strand
ACCTCTCTTTTGTGTCGCCGACGGACGTCGCGATCCCACTTTCGAGACACCGACGAAGGTCGCGACCTCACTTTTGCGACGAAGATCACAACATGCTATGGGTTCACCACCACCTTAACTCGTCACACTGGTTTATAGTCAGATTGTTTTTTTTTTTCTTTTTTTTTAGTTTTTTTTCATTTATTAATTTGTAATTGTTTGTGTGTTCTTGTTTTTATGAACAAGTAAGTTTGGACCATTCATTTTTAATCCAATGGTTAAAGAAACAAAAATGATGGGAAATTTTTTTTTTAAAACTAATTATAGTAAATATTAAATTTTGTAAATATTTGTAATAAATGTTATATTTATAGTGTAAATAATTTATTTAACATTTATTTATTATATAAATAATTGTTGTTTACATAATAAATGAATTTATTATACAAATAATTTATTCACCTCTATTTACATTATAAATTTACTATTTACTATAAATATATTTTAAAACATGCTATTTATTTTAAAAAGTTTCAAAAATTCAACATTTTTATCGTTCTCTTTTTAAAGAAAAAGGTATAATGGTTGAGAAATTTTTGGGCATTCTCGTCATAGTTACTCCCTTTTTTTGAAGGGAATAGTCACTCCCTTTTAAAATACTATATAAGATTTTTACTTTTGGTTTTTTTTCTCCTAGTTTTAACTGTATTCTCAAGCTATTTATTCATTCTATTATAAATTTTTGAAAATCATTTATATAATAATAACGCTACCCCTAATTTTAGACCCACAAAACTTACAACTTTATGACAATTAAATAAGATAATAAATTTTGAAATTTTGAAAATTTTTGCATAATATGCAAATAATATAATAAATATTGTAAATTTGTAATAATATTCACTATCATAGTCAGCGAAATTGAACAACAAAACACTATGATAGAGTAAGAGCTTAAAAATTGCAACTTTACGATGATAAATAACATTAAAATTAAAAAAAAATTGTAACGTTTGCATGAAATATAATAATATGATCATTATCGTAAAAACTTTTATTTCAGTTGATATTATACGTTATAAGAAGGACAAAACAAGTAGAGACACATATGATATAGTTAAAATTGTAAAGTTGAAATACAGCTGAAGTCTATTAATATTCTAACATTCTTAACCTTAATATATATTATCCATCATAAACGATAATATATCATGATATCCAAATGTTGTGATATAGAATGATATACCCCTATCAATTCAAAGAAGTATTTTTGACAGTCTAAAAAATATTATTTGAAAAAATTAACATATAAGCGATATTTTGACAATTAAACTATATTTGAATACACCTCCATGAAAAAAGACGGATTTTTTATTTTTGCTTTTAAAATCGTTGTGTAATTTTTTCTTATGTAATTTTATCTTCATATGTAAAACATGAAAATGACCCCAAGAGGGATAGTAAGCCAGGTTTTTATCTCCGAATAATTTTTACAAATGTCATATTTAAAACTGACATATATATTTAAGTATGATACAACTCAAACATATAATATAAATGAGAATGACACAATTTTTTTAAAGGTGTCGATAACATGTAGTTTTCTCCAGTAAAAGTTGTAGTAAATAACACTTTTTAAAAATTAATTGTAAATAAGTAATAGGTTTTAAAAATATTTATAATAAATAATTTATTTGCCACGTCTATAAAGGAACCTGTGGCTGGATTGAACAATTTGTTTCTTGAATCGATGAATTAGAAGAGATGTCAATCTAATACTGTCACTGCATGGCAAACAACGAATTGAAGATTTAGTGGTGTAATGTTAAGAGGTCGTGTGACATGAAGAGATTGATAGCAACATGGGGGAACAATAAAAATATTATTCACACCATAAATATGTTATCTATTATAAAAATTTTCTAAACCTGTTATTTACTTTAAAAAGTTGTAAAAATATAACACTTCCTTTATTTTCCCTTTTCTCTATAGAATGACCCAATTATATTTGTTAAATTAAAATATAACTCTAATTTATAAATATTTTACATATATTTCAAAATAATATAATTAAAATAATTATTATGTAATTATATACTATAGAATATGATATCATTAAAATAGTTACTATGTAATTAAGAATATTTTTAAGATACTCTAAATATTGTATTAAATTCAATTTCATAATAAAAATTTTGTTATGTATTGTAATTTTTTTCTTAAGAAATTACACTAAATAGCACAATTTCAATTCTTAACATAAGCAAATAACACATTTAAAAATATTTAAGTACATAATATCTTTGAAATCACATGCTCTTTTTAAACACTTGAATTTTCAAATTTTCCTCCTCTACTTTCTTCTTTTTCTTCTTTTCTTTTATTTTGTTTTTCGTTATCTCAATGTTGTTTTATTTTTTTTCTATATCATTTTTACACCAAAATAAATTTTGTTTTAATTTAAATAGAGTATTTACTTAATATTATTATACTTTAGTCTATTTATTTTTAATCCTAATCTATTTATTTTTAATCCTAATAAATAGTGATCTAATATCCTACCTTCTCCATTTTTCTTTCTCCATATCCAAGGACCTATAACTACTATAGACCCGTCTATTTTGAGGGAATGCTAAGCCCCATTATAAAGGGTCTAAAAAGCCCACTTCACGTTAGAGTCGTTAGTGGTTTGTTGGGTTTGCGGATTTTCTTGAAAAAAAAAAAAAAGGAGAATTTTTGTAAAGGTGATCTTGTAAGATTTATGTTTTATAAATATCACATATATATATATATATATATAAACTTTTTTAAGTATAGTATAAATAAATATAATTTTTAAAATATAACATAACATGTAATTTTTTTTAAAAAAAATAAAAGAAACCTTTTAGTCGTAGGCTTTGTTATAAGGTTTTGAGAGCCGTGCTTTAAACCGGTAATTTTAAGTTTCAACCACTATTTCAACAATTTTTTTTACATGTTACAATATTTTCAGTTTAAGTTTAAATTCTTAGGTTTAAATCATTTTCCAAACAATCTAATATGTTTTTGTTGTTGGCTTGTACTTTGTAAAGCCACAACGTAGAATTGGGAACGTGAATTAACCGTCCAGCAATCGTCGACCTGAACAAAAAGCTAGAGGTTATTAAGCAGTTTTTTTTCTAACAATATAATTTTTATAGCCTGCACCTCAATATTAGCAAATAATAAGAGAAAACAGAAAAAAGAAGAGGATTGAAAATTGAGATTATAAGCCCATTATTCTCGGGAAAAAAATAATAATATGAATTAATAATAATAATAATAATATCATTATTATCATTACCATTGTCATCATCACCATCACCACCTTAAAATAAGATTATAACCCACAAATAGTTACTAGTTTGGTTACATTTGAATGTGTTGTCAACACAAATTTTAGAATTACTTTAACCTAAAACATTCTCTTGCTTGAATAATCTCTGCATCGTTCCAATTTTCTCGGATGTCTGAAAGGACTTGCTTTTACAATGTTAGGTGTCATGATTTATTATTATAAATTTTTTGTCCGCTTTAATTGAGGAATGGATTTTTTCTTCCCAAGTCATGTAGTAGCACCCTTTTTGAAGTCAAAAGGCCAGGCTCTTTGCCAAGGCAAGGCAAGCCATGACAACCGCAACTAATCACTACTCTCTCCGAAGGAATATATGTGTGTGTATATATATATATATATATATATATTCATTTCATGGTATGCCACTTTTATCACGACGTGATTAGCACCCAAATTTCAATTAAGCCCTCTCTTCATAGAACAAAAACTACATAGTCTCCTCATCTATCTCTCACTACCATCCACTTGTAAAACACACAAATCTCTCTCTCTCTCTCTCTCTCTCTCTCTCTCTCTCTCTTACTGTTGTACCAACCCTTAGCAAATTACCACTTTTTAAAACAAAAAAGGCAACAAAGTTACAAACATTCTGTTCTGTTCCTTCAACTCCACTCTCCTTAACAATCATTAGATAATGAAAGTGAAGGCATTAGCTTCCTTCAAATCCAAGCTTCTAAAACCATGCGAAAGATTACTCCTGACTTTCAAATTCAAGCTCAAGAAACCCGTCTTTATAAGATCTCTTCACCCTCGCAACAACTACAACAAGAAGATCACAAAAGCTCCGAGAAATCGAATCACTTCATTGTTTGCATCTCTACGTTTTTGCAGGAAGACAAGCGACATGGACAGACTAGTGCAGCTCAAGAGTTTCTCCGAGAGAGGCGGTGGAGGTGAAGAGATGCTCTTTCCATCGCCTCTAACGCCTGCTTATGTTAAGGTTAACAAGGCCGGTAATAGGGACGCTTATTCGGGTCTTGAGGGCGTGGAAGACGCGTGCAGGAGTTTCGAGAACTACTTGGTGGAGATGATCGTTGAAGAAGGGAGATTGACGGACTTGATGGATGTAGAAGAGCTTCTTTATTGTTGGAAGAACCTCAAGTACCCTGTTTTCAAAGATTTGGTGTGTAGATTCTATGGTGAGCTGTGCAAGGACTTGTTCTCCACTGACGCTGATGGAGTTGATAATTCCTAGTGATTTCGGGAATTGCTGCCGCAAAATCAGTGACTCATTTCTTCAGCTTTTCTCATTATTTCTTCTTTCTTTTTTTTTCAATACTTTTGCTGTATAAGAATGTGCAACAAAAAAGCAACTTTCAAGATACGAGCTCTTTGTAAAACTCAAAAAAAAAAAACGAAGACAAACCCTAACGGATCTATCCGGCCCGGGCCAAAAGGGACAATGGCTTGGTCCGGTTGGAGAGGAAATCAGGCCCAACCTCGCATATTAGCCCGGCAGGCCCTATGCAAGTCAAGGCGTTCCGTATGTTTTGCAAAGAAAAACACGAGTCAATTTGAGATATGCCAGTTCTGTGATAATGTTTTTCAATCTTACCACTTTTATAAGAAGGTTTGAAACATACCATTTTCATAACGTACGAAGACATCATTGATCACAAGTATTTTGAGTTACAGATAAACAAACAAATGCTATTTAAAGATGCTATGATCTTTTTAGTTAGAAGTAGTATGAACTAGATAACGAAAAATAAGTGATAAAACACAATAATATTAACAAAAAATTGTACACCACCTAATTTACACCGAAAACATCTTCCTAAAAAAATATATGAGCCAAACCGACCCCGTCCATGGGCCGAAGACATAGGTGCGGCCTGGATGCTTGAGCCAGTACAGCTCGAGTGTTTATGCAGAGCAGTCCAAGAATCCAGCCAAAGAGGAGGGCCACTGGCCGTCCAATTTGACCAGGCCCATTTTGACAACAAATTTTCTTGTTCCATGATCTAACATCCATGCGGAGGCAGAGCTAGACAACCTCGTTAAAGAGAAAATCAGTACGACCTTATAATGAATAAAAACACTTCCCCAACATAAAAGGAACAAAAACTAGAATAGATTGCAATAGGAACTATATTTACAGTTCAGAACAGAAATTAAATCCTTGCAGTCCAAAATTCCTTTAGATTTTTCAAAAAACTGATCATTGGAAAGTACAAACTATCAGCTTCGAGGATGAAATTTCCAAGGCCCTCAAACAAGCTGTAGTTTGAAAAGCTCCAATAAAAGTTCTCAGAAGCTAGAGCTAAGTATTAACATCTTCAAAACGAAAGAACAATTAAGTCTCCGCCAAATTACTAGTTAGTTGTAGCACCTTCATATCTAGCATTTACCACTAGATGATTCCACAATTTTGGAAACATAAACTCTGGACTTCACCAATGTGCCTCCAATCTTAAAACCAGGCATAACCACAAACTCAACTCTGCGCTTGAGTTGGCCTTGAACCGAACCGGCTTCGCCTTCCTTGTCCACCTCCACGGATTCCATATAAACATCAGAGAATTCGCTTCCTCTGTTGACAGTAAAGGCTTTTGCTTTGGGATCTAATGAGCCTGCAATGCCTTGTAAAACCCAAATCCACTTTGCCATTCTGGCAAATATCTGGTAGAACGGTGTCCTCGGATGTTTTCCGCTTGATACAAACATCCTGTGATCCAGGTTCCCGAAGAATGATGCTTCCATCATTGGATGAACAACCAGTAGGTACTTCTCTGCACAGAATTTCGCAAAATCTGATTCAGGGTCTTCGATCAAAGCATCAATAGGGTCGTCAAATCTTATGACATAATCCGCATCACATTTCTTCAATGACATCCCACTAAACATTCTTCTAGCAATGTAGGCCTCAAATGCATATTTCTTGTGAGACCTTTTCGTGTAAGCAGCTTCCTCTTCAATAGACTTTGCCGCCAGATCCAAGTTCCAACCAGAAGCTTTCAGCAAGCTAATCAACGGCTTTCCAAAATCATGTATGGACTTTGAAGCGGCTTCGAAAGCTTTCTGGAAACCACTTATGTTTAAAAAAGTTCCAAACCTTCTTTCCAAACTTTTCTGCTTGATCTTCTCAGCAAGTTTGGCATTCCCCACATCCAATTCCTTAAGCTCTTCTTTCAACCGTATGACCTCAGAGTTTTTAGCTTTCACTTTCGACTTCAATTCTTTAAGTAGCCTCTCCTGCACTTCGCTTTTCGCCTGCAGGAGAGCAAGGCGAGAGGAATCTGACCTCATCTTCCCGAATTGCTTCTCCTTGTAAGCACGCTTGATCTTGACAAGTGCTTTGAGCTTGGCCATAACGAGTTCATCCACGGCAGCAATCATTTTCGGGTTATAGGGAATGTGAGCTTCCTGAAGCTGAACATAAGCTGATTTCAAAGCCGAGACGACGTCAAACAACTTCATTATTTCCGCGTGTCCAAACACATTGCTCTCGCTTTTTGGTTCACCGGGATGTGGATGTACTATCTCGCCGTCACATTCCGCCTCCTCTGTCATCGTTGCATCGCTGCTCTCCTCAACCAGTGCACCATTGCTTTCAGAGGGAAACACGCCAATGGATCTCAACTTGCAGACCTTGGCAAACTTGGAGACTATTTCGGATATGTTTGAGGACTTGAAGGGTTTTGTGGTAACAACTTCCATACTTAACAGGATGATCTAAAACCCTTGAAACAAAGCTGATAATAGCCAGCAGATCTGATAATAAACAAGAGTTCCGCTTCCTCAAAAAACGGTAATTTTCAGAACATAAAAAGAAAACAAGAATAAAATGGGCATAGCATTATTTGCATCCATGAAACAACCCACAAAAGAATAACCGAGATTCCCGGTGGTGAACTGGCCCTGTTATAAAGAAATGAAAAGGGTTTTCTCAGTGGTACATTAGGAGCTACTTGGAAATATTAAACAATTAACAGAAGTTGTTCCGTCATTTGAATTCACAAAATTTCAAAAAAAAAAAAAAAAAAAGTGAAAATAGAAGGGAAAAACCCACATTTAGAAAATCACAAAGATTCAAACTTTAACTTTAAACGTCCAAAAACTTTTAAAAAATAAATAAATAAATCACGATCAACCAAAACACTAAAACCCAACAAATCTATAGTCTAGAAAAAAAAAAGGAAAAAAAAAAAAAACAACTGGTGAAACCGGTTGAGCTCAAAGTTGACAAAGCGAGAAACAGCAAAAATAAAAGAAACCCAACATCTATAGAGACCTGTGTAAACCTTTTGTGCATTTTCTATCTGGTTTATCAACAAAGATAGCACGCTTAGTTAGCCTCAAATCTTACTGAGTAAAAGAAGAGGCCTCTGAAGAGTTGAAGAAACTGTGAGGTTTAAGCTTCTGGCCTCGCCAGCTTTACGACGACGTTTCAGGAGCTATAAGTGGTGCCGTGACTGTCCTATAGCCGATGGTTTTCTGGAGCTCAGGCGTTTGCTGGTGAAAGAATATTATTCGTGTTTTTGCCTCCAAAAATATTGGTCTTCAGTACCAAATAAATAAAAATCACAAAAAGGCAAAAAGAAAACGGTTTGGGTTTGAAACTTCGAAACTTTTTTACGTCTTACAAAACATAATATTATTATTTCAAGACTTGAGAAGCAGTTCGCGGTGTTTGAGACACCATTATTTTAAATTTGGACATTATTTTATTGGGAAGATGGACCGCGAATCTCCAGACTCCTCCCCTACTTTTCTACATTTCTTTTCTTTTTTTTTTTTGATTCTGCTTCTTTTTTCGGATATCTCTGCCCGCCTCCCTTTTAAAAAATTCTGAAAATACAAAAAGAAAAATTATTTTTTGAGAAAAATACAAAACACTTTTTGTATGATAAGACAAATATATTAGCTTTATGATAGTGTCTTATCGTGGCTAGGAAAATATAGGATTTAAAGGTACAATTTTTTTACTATCACAAAAATCTTTTATATTTTTTTTAAAGTTAAAATCTTACCATTTATAAAACTATAAGTTTTATTATAATATATAGTATATATTTTAAGTTAAAACTTATTATTTTATTAGTTTTAGAATTATAAATTTAATCTTGTAAAATTAAATAAGATTTTTTCACTGTTACATTATATAATTCTTTACTTTATCAACATATATAGAGTGTTTGAGGTTGTAGTTTTGATCACATAATTTTAATCACAAACAATAAAAAACTATTGTATACAATAATATAAAATAAAATTTACTACAATATAAAGCTTTATATATAGTAATGTGCAGTTTTAACTCTGGTTTGAGACATTATGATTATTTTATATATACAATGATACAATTTTTTAAAAAGGAAATAAGTATACCTAAGTCAATTTTGAAATGAAGCATTAAAAATCGTGAGGTGATTTTGAAGTATCAAAAATTTCCACCAGAAAGAAAAGTTTTTTGAATCATCAAATCTTATAAAATTCAATATTTGCATGTGATCTCATGTTAAAATATGCTAATAACAATTATTTAATGAAAGTAATAAAATCGCTCGGCATTACCAAAAGCTTTTGGAAAAATGAAAAATAAGGATAATTTTTTATCAAGAAAAAATGAAAAAGTCTGCACGCCAGTTTCTGCAAACTTCTGTGTCAGACAGAGTCACGCATCCCAAAGGCACTTAAAATGTGGGGTACACTTTTGATGCTGTGGGTTTTCTTGATTGAATCTCAACCGTCCAATTTGAGTTATGCGGAGCCAGATGGTAAACGACGGCGTTCTGAATGATGGGCCCTAGAATTGGGTTTTCCCACGACGCCTTTGCAGTGCAAACACCAGGTGACATGCTTTTTACTCTCATGGGGAACCTAACCCAAAACGACAACCAGATGTGAAGGGCAGAATCTTTCAAAGCCCAATCCACAAAGATTGGGTCTGTTGCGCATATTTAAATTTTTGTAAGAAAAAATAAAAGATTTAAATAAAAGATTTGAATGAATATTTAAATCTTTCAGAGCCCATTTGGTTCGTAGATTTAAATAAAAGATTTGAATAAAGATTTAAATTTTTGTAAGAGAAGCAAATGATTCGAATCGTGATTCGAACCACGAAACAAACGCACGTATCTAAATTGGTGATTTGATTTGACTTAATGTGATTTAAACTAGTATTTGAGTTAGTAATTTAAATTGTTATCTGTATTGATATTTAGATGTGCATTCAAGTTTTAATGAGTATGGAATAAAATTAAAATTTGTATTTGGAGAGGTAGTGAAAATAATTTTTAATTTATCAACAAATCTAATAAAATCTTAATGTTAATGATCCTAAAAAAAATACAATATGGATCTTAATTTATTCTTCTCTTCACTAGCAACACAATAAAAAAAGAATCATCTTAATTTGATAACAAATGAAGAAGTTATGATTTTTTTTCCTCAAATATAAGAGAGAATTTTAATTTTTACCGTAGCAGAGATATCCAAATATCAAAAATTTAAAGGAGTCAAAACTCTAAAAACTTAGAGTTTTTATACTCAAAGATTCAAATTTGAAGGAAACAAATATTTATCTAAAGGATTTTTAATACATGAATCTAAATTTGAGTTCAAAGAATCTAAAGAGTACTCAAAACAAACGGGCCCTTAATAATTGAAGAGAGGGAGAGATTTTACTTGTTATGAAAAATTAATTCGGGGCAAACAAAATTAAACCCCACGTTTAGAAAAAAAGAAAATTTGAAAGACACTAAATATTTACAAATGTAGAATTACTTTAAAAAAAAAAAAAAGTAGAGTTGAAAAATTATTATACAATTACGTGTCAAATTCTCACATTCTAATTTTTGGTAAAAATATTAAAGGTCAACGCTGCTTTGAGAATATGATTTGAACCAATATGTTTTGGTTTAAGCTAATTTTACAGTATTATTTTATAAAATTTAAATTACTATAGTGTTTTAGCTTCAAAATTTTGATTCAAGTTATGTTCTTGAATGAATTTCTTATGTGAAATGTATTTGGTTGTGTGTTAGAAAATAGAAGAGTTAAAATTGCTATTAAAAAAAGGAATAATATTTGTGATGGGAGGGGATAGTTAAGATGGGCATAAAAAAGATATTTAACCCACGAGGTTATATCCTTCTTACTAACAAAACAGTAGAACTCAGTCTAAAAAATATACTATATAGTAGATTGGGGTTAGTAGTTTTGTTCCCACAAAGATGAAAAGGTGTTCGTTATACAAATGAGGATTTGATGGAAACAATTTGTTTCATAAAATATGAACTGCTAGTTAGTAAGATGCTCTTTTAACCACGTCTAAAAGATCCAAAATGGCTGTTTTGTTATGCCTCTTTCCTCTTATTCAATTGATTTTTCTTAGCAAAAGGCTGCTATTCTGTCTGCAAAATTTAATACACAAAAACAGTCTTTGCTCCTATTTTAAAACCAAGAAGATGTGAAGTCAAATTTAAGTGGCCAAACATTCAAGTTGGACACATTAAAAACAAATACCAGTACGTCTTTCTTTTTCAGTTATTAATCTGGATCAAAAATTGTTTATTTTACACCCCTTTTGGGATTTTAATCAAATCGAACGGTCAAAAATATACATTATTCATATGAAGTTTTACTGCAAAAGGACCTTATTCCTCTACAATAGTCGTGTTAAGTTTAATAGAAACCGTATTATGTTTTTTATTTTTTTTCACTTGTATATGTTATATGGGAGCACTCAATTCTATGAAAAACAATTGACATTTCTATTGAAGCATGAACAAAGCTACTCTTATCTGAGTGAAGACACCTGACCCACACAATTTTTGAAAATTTGAATTTTTACATATTTTCTTGAAAAATTCAATTACACTGTTATATATAGTGAAAAAAAAAATATTTGTGTCCTCACTCAATAATTGATAAATGCCTCCCTATATGATTAAAAAAAATGTATCTATTCTTTCACAGTGTTGTAGTTAGAGCCGGTTTGGTACAACTTTTGCTTATACTTTTAGTCAGTGGAAGAAGAGAAACAAAAGTGTAGCTTTTCAGTAAATGTTTAGAACTATATTTTTAAAAGAGTTTAAAAATGTCTAAATAGTTTTAATTTTTTTAAATAAGCTACAAAAATGTTATATTTAAGTTTATAACGTATCATTAACACTCAACTACAAGTTTCAAAGTCTATTTTAGAAGTGCTTTTTTTAAAGGCATATTTTGTGGCTTTAACTAAAAGCATTTCTAAAAAGCTAAAACATTTCTAACAAATCGTCTAAACACTTCTAGAAGTAGCTTTTTGGATTAAAAAGCCAAAAGTAGTTTTAAAAGGCCACCTCAAGCAGGCCTTTAATAAACTATTATGCAGTCAATTTATATTAAATTCTTTCAGTCTTGTGTTAATCAGTTTAAAGTGATTTTGATTATATCTAATAGTCAAAAACATACACCACCAGTAGAATAGCACTTGGGAATAGAAGGACAATTAGAGTTTGTTTAACAGTCCATTTAATTAATTAGCCAATCATTCCATAATCATACTTAGGAAAAAACCGTTCATGAAATCAAAGCGAGGCGCATGCGGAAGACTCGTATTAAGGAGAGATGCAGCCGTTAGCCTGATAATGAAATGAACGGGGATATATTAAGCTCTGGCTAAAAATTAGTGTTTATTATAATTATCATACAGCTAGTTTTAACCATTTTTTAATATGTTTTTTTAAAAACCATAAAGGTATCTTTTGTATTTAAAAAACTTGTTTCAATTTTATCTTTATAAATAAAAAAATTAACAAAACAACATAATTACCTTTAAACGGCTATGAAAAGTATCTTGGTCTTAAATTTTATGGCTCTTTTGAATATTATAATATTTTTTAAAAAATTTTATCAAGAAAAAAAATATATTTTAAAAACAAATTCAATCTAATTAAGTATATATTTGTTCTATCTCTATTTCTTTGTCCAAAAAGCCTATAAGGGAAAAAATTAAAATAAATTTATTCAATTTAAAAAATTCCCTTATAATGTTTTAAAACAGCGATATAAATTAAAAAATAATTAAAAGTAAAAGATATAGTTATGTAATTAACCTAAAAAAATATAATGTCACATCATAATTTTTCTTTTTTGTTTTTTTGTCAAGAACTGCACTACTACACATACAATAATTAACTACTCTTATTTTTGCTTAGCCCAGGTTTAAGTGTTTCTACAAAGTATAGGCTCTAATTATTACAGCATGTTGATCAGTTTGCCCGTCTAATTTTCTTTCTATATTTATATGTCCCTAATAATGACCACTAATTATTGAGGCATTAGTTTCGAATAATGGTGAACGTATTAAACAAGATTGTGATCATGGAAAAGACATATGACATCTGCATAGCTGTAATATAGTTTCTTTTTTCTGTAATTTTTTATTTCTTTTTGAAGAGGAAGCATATTTGGTTTTGGGATACCATTTCTTTGCTAATTTTTCGTGTAGTTTACCTTTTAAAATTTTACAATTACAACGTTTCAAACTTTTTATATACATTTTTTTTTAATTCCAATCACACTATAAATTTTGAGTTTTAAATATACTTGTATTTTAAACTTAAAACCTCAAGTACGCCGTATAAATTAAAAAATTTTGGCCTGTTGATTTTTTTTTAAAAAAAAGTGAATGAACACTCTATCAAAAGCTAGGGCTCATTTGGGATATATATATAT
>CAMOHE010053035.1:0-39853 GCA_946598075.1 Artocarpus hirsutus | reverse complement strand
CCATATTTCCTCCTTGATATCTCTCTGGAGGTCTTATGTTTCTTCTTTCCCTGTCTCTGGACAAAACATAGTCACTTAAATCTTTAGGGGGGGTGTTGTATTCTTCCAAATCTTCGGTTATTTGTCCTGCATTTTCTTGCTCAATTTGGTCATTAATAGTAGCCTCCTGACCTAATTCATGTTGTTGCTTTACCTGTTTTGATGTCATGTCTTTCTCCACCTCAATCTATAAATTCTTGTTAGAATTTGTATCTATACCTGCATGGTTAGTAAGAGTGGCAGAAACCTTTTCTTGATTTAAGTATGGCATGCAATGTTTATTAAAGATAACATCCCTACTAATCAAAGTTTTAAAATGTAGGCCATCTCTATAACACAATCTGTACCCTTTTATACCCTCAGGATATCCTAAGAAAATACAGGGCTTAGATCTAAGATCTAGCTTTCCCTCCTTTTGATGTGCATAAGCAGCACATCCAAATGTCCTTAAATTTGACAAATCTGGAGGTTTTCCCAACCAACACTCTTCAGGGGTTTTTAAACCAATAGGTTTACATGGACTTCTATTAATTAGATAACAGGCAGTACTAACTGCCTCTCCCCAAAAATTTTTTGACAAACCTGCCCCAAATAACATGCATCTCACCCTTTCCATAAGTGTTCTATTCATTCGTTCTGCAACTCCATTTTGCTGAGGAGTTTTCTTAACAGTTCTATGCCTAAGTATGCCTTTTTCTTTACAAAATTCAGTAAAAGTATCATGGCAAAATTCCAACCCATTATCGGTTCTTAAAGCCTTTAAGGTCTTATTCGTTTGATTTTCTACTAAAATTTTCCACTGTTTAAACTTATTAAAACATTCATCTTTTTGCTTTAAAAGATAAATCCATACCTTTCTTGAATGGTCATCAACAATAGACAGAAAATACCTGCTGCCCCCATGTGTTGGAACTCTTTCTGGCCCCCACAAATCAGCATGGACATATTCTAAAGGAAACTTTGCTCTGTAACTTGAGGCTATGAATTTCTGTCTATGTTGCTTCCCCAAGATACATTGCTCACAGAAATCTAGATGAGTGATTTTCTCCTTTCCCAATAGCCCTTGTTTGTAGAGTTCCTGTAGGCCATGTTCACTCACATGGCCTAATCTCCTATGCCATAAGAGAGCATTATCTTCATTCCTTGAGGCAGCTGCAGCAGTTCCTGTTACTGTGTGCCCTTGCAACACATAGAGACCATGTTCTTTAGTTCCCTTTAAGATAATGAGAGAACCTTTTGAAACTTTCAGAAGGCCTTTTTCAACCTTGCAAGAATATCCATCATCATCCAAGGATCCCAAAGATATCAGATTTCTTCTAAGCTCTGGAATATGCCTGACATTTTTTAATACAAAGGTTGTACCATTGTTCAGCTTAAGAATGACTGAACCTATACCAACCATTGTACAAGTATGGTTATTTCCCATGAGCACCTTACCACCATCTGCCTTTTCATAGTCTGAAAACAATGACCTTTTTGAACACATTTGGTACGTACACCCTGAGTCCAATATCCATTCATTTTCCTGTTGACTTATTCCAACAACCAACATCTCTGAACTCTCATAACCATCAATTTGATTTGCTACTGCTGTTGTTTCCTTTTCCTCCCCTCTCTGTTCTGCAATTTTCTTTTTCCATTCCTTGCAGAATCTTTTAATGTGTCCAACCTTGTTACAGTAATAGCACTTTCTTTGACCTGTTCTTGACTTTGATCTAGAATTTAATCTAGTCTTTTGTTTGAATGGCTCCCTTTTACTTGTCCTTCCTCTTGAAAACAAGCCTTCATCTCCATGGAAATGGTTTCTCTGTGAGGTCTCATTTTTCAATTCCAATTCCCTAGACCTCAAAGCCGATAAAACATCCTCCAGAGAGAGATTTTCCCTACCATACTTGATTGCATTCTTTACATCCTTATAAGTCTCGGGTAGAGAAATTAGTAAAATAACAGCTTGATTTTCATCTTCTACTTTTTCCCCGATATTTGCCAAATCAATCACAATCTTATTAAATTCATCAAGATTCTTTTCAAGGCTCTTATTCATATCCATCTTAAAGCCAAATAAACTTTCTTTAAGATAGATTTTATTTGTTAAAGATTTAGTCATGAACAATTGTTCCAATTTGAGCCATACCTTTGCAGCGGTATCTTCGTCATTCACTTGTCTGAGAACGTTATCTGCAAGGTAGAGAATGATGGTGGAATATGCAATTTCTTGTATTTCAGCCTTTTTGTCTTCAGTACCCTTAAAATCTCTCATGTCTCCCAGAGCCTTTGCAACCTTTTGTTGGACCAAGATTGCCTTGAGTTTCTTCCTCCAGAGGCCAAAGTCTCCTGACCCATCGAATTTTTCTAATTCAAATTTTGCCGTTCCCATACTTTGTAACTGTACCAAATTACTACTTCCACGAACGTCGTCAAAGAAACGTATTGCAGATTTACAAAGAATCTTGGAGTCACCTTTAGCCCAGCTCTGATACCACTGTTGTACTGATTGAACCAGAACAATGATCAAATGTGAACTCCAAAGAAAAGAAAGATCCAAGAACACCGAAATTTTACCGAGGTTCGGACAAAATGTCCTACGTCCTCATTGAGCTCTCTCACAAGAAAGCTCTTTGTTTACTATCAGAGATTTGTTACACCCTCACAACTTGCAATCTACTTAGAGCACACCTCAATTACAGAATCAAGATTACAGAGAAGCCCTAGTGCTAATCCCAGGGAAGATATACCCAAAAAGAAAACACCTATGTTTTCTCTCACTCTCTCAACCCACAAACACTTTTGTTGCTTCTCAATCACACAAGAACTCTTTCTTTCTGATTACCCTCTCGATTCCTTTCACCCCTGACTCTACAGCAAGTGGTTTTTCTTTTTCTTCTTCTGCTCTCACTTTCTCTAAGACATAATATATATATACATGAAATAAGATCAAATCAGGGCAATGAATTAGGTCGGTGAAGCAGCTTGTCCACATGTCACAATCTGACTTGTTTCTTCACTTAGTTGAAGCGGTGCGTTTTGGACTTTAACCTTGAACAAACGACATACATCCAGGTGTAACAAACTCTGCTCATTGTCGTATGTATGAAATTACACTAACATATATATATATATATATATGCTCACACGGATTAAATCCACCACCCTTTCTCTCCTCTCTTCGCCGGGTCTGATGATTTTTGGAACGCCATATGCAGCACGATCTGGCAAGCCACCGTCGGCACCTGAGATCTCGGAGTTGAGATCAGAACGATGTCATAGGAGGAGCTCAAGGAGGCCGAGAAGGAGGAAGGGGGTTTTTCTTTTGCATCAATAATTTCCGAAGAGAGAGAAAGGTTACGATCTTCAAAGTCCAGGGAGGCACGCTGTCCGAGTATACCAGATCCTCATTGCAGGTGATCGTCTGATCATACATCTTCCGTCGAAAGTTGGCAACGAAGACACACCGATACGCCACACAATTCCAACAAAATTTTTGTCGGTGTGGAAGACCAGCTTGTATCTTCCACAAACGCTTATTAACACCATGTCATAAACGACAATAGAATAATGGAGCAATGAAAGAGGGAGAGAGAGGAGAGAGAGAGAGAGAAGAATATGTCAGCAATGCAGAATTTAATATTGCTATAATCAATGAGTTGTCGTTTGGGTTTTCATTATTTTACCCTTGGTGTGGCTTTCAAGTTCTTTGTTTATGTTTTCTTCATTTTTGGTGTGCTTTCCAAGTTTCAATGCTTTTCTTTAATTATTAGTGAATTGGGCCCAATGTTTTGTATTTATTTTTGTAAACGCATGCCAATAAGTATGGCCTATTTGTATGGAATGAGAATTAAAAAAATTTATAACGAGGCCCGTCGTGTTTTTAATGACCTCAACTGCGTGTTCGGCTCATAGTCTTTGCCTCGGCAATGACTCTAGTTCATTGGCTTGTCCCCGACAGTGAGTCTAGCTCGCAAACATGACGCAATGATGAGTCCATCTTGACCTTGACCTTAATCTCGATGGTGTGTCCAGCTTGTAGTCCTAGACCCGACAATGAGCCTGTTTCGTTGGCCCGACCCTGACGGTTAGTATGGCCCGCCAACCCAACCCAATGATGAGTCCCTCCTGACCTGTCATGCCCTGGAGTACAGAAGGTGACGTGGTAATTAATGAAGTTAATTAAATAGAGATTTAGTTAAAAACTAGGTTTTATGATCAATTTTATTAATAAAAATGTGATAATTTTAAAAGTTTTTATTTGAAACAAGCAGTTATAATATTCGAATAAATAAAATAAAATAAGCAATAAGGAGATGATAAAATAATAAAATAGAAGGTGAGGCGAGAATAGGTCCCACTGACCCACATCTTGTGCACACACACAGTACTGATAATATTACAATACAACCACAGTCCAAAATAAAAGAGAAAGTTAAGAATTATATATGCCTTGAATTGTTTGTTCTACAACCTACCCAAATCTTCTACTGGTCGCAAGTCTGGTCAACAGATTCTTCTTTGATCCTAAGCTGATATCCTCCTAAGGGGTAAGATTTTAAAACAAATAAAACGTGAGCGAAAGACTTAGTAGGACTATAATTTGAAAATATTTAACTTTAAAAGAAATTTCATTAATCAAATAAATATGTAGAAAACGAACTAGACTAAATAAATAAATAGATGAAAATTTAATAAAAGTTTTATCTTACCAAAACAATTTAATTAGTCAACCAGAAAGAATACCATTTTCTTTTTCTGGGCAAACCATATGTAAATCACCACCGTAGTGGCCCAGTTGAGTTTCGGGACCTGCCCCCAAGGTCGCGCACTACACGACCCGATCTCTGATATGGCATCATGCCCCAATATATATATATATATATATATTCATGATTATTAAAATCTCTTTTTACCAAATATAATAATTTACATTCATTATGAGGTTTATTATGAAAACCACCCCAACCTGCTATTTGTGGAAACATTTAATAAAATTCTCTTTCAATCAATTATTTAAAACATTTGATAAAAATCCCTTCTTGGCCAAAAATCATTTTTAAATCAGGTTACCAAAGGAAAGGGGTAGAAGTCTTACCTCGATACTCATGTTGGTGTCCCTCACCGAAATCCAGGTCTGCTATACGTTAGCTCTGCGGATCCACGCATAACCTTAAATGGAAACTAGATCATTAGTATCTAGCGTGAGTTATTCTATGTTATTAAATCATCTTATGGTGCCCTAGTGTGCCATTTAAGTTTAAAAAATCATTTTACAAAGTTGAAATTTCAATCGGGGTTCAAAACGATGAAAACGGGTAAAAAATCATAAAATTTCACCATGCTCGGTCGGCTTGTCGGTCGCCTTGGTTCGGTCGATCAAACTGCACAGTTTGACCTGTCGAAAAATCAAGTCCGGTTGGCCAAACTTTTCTAGGTTCAGCCTGCCAGTCAGATGAATCCGGCATGTCGCACACATGAATCCGGCCTGCCGAATACAAAGTTCGGCCTGCCGATCTGAAAAAATTCTAGAATTTTTCAAGTACGAGTCTTGGCCTCTTCGAGCCCAAATCTTCAATTCTAACCTGTTTTCTCAGTTCTTTAGCATGGGTAATGATCATAATTGATAGAAAAACATAATAGATTACTTTTTAATGCTTTAAAACAAGTTTTAAACAAAATTTTCAAATAAATCTGAAAATAGAGAAAAATGGAGAAAAATAAAAAATCTTGATTTAAATCCATTTTTGATGAAACGAAGTTTGTATTTTAGTTATTCTAAGTTCATCTAATATAGATTGAAGGTTTTCTAAGCTTAGAAAAGCTTAGATTTCAAAATGCAAGAAAAATTTAAAAAAATTAAAAAGTTTTAAAAATTTGAAAACTAACCTTGGATTAAGCTTTGAATCGAGTTTGTGGTTGCTCAATCGCGTTCCCGTGCCTTCAATCCACTAACTCGAAGCTTGGAGTTGATTTTGTTTTAAAAATTTTGAGAGAGAATGAGAGAGAGAGAGTGAGACCGAGAGAGAAAAAGAGAAAGGGAGAGTGACGAGCGAGAGAGAGAGTGAGTGAGAGTGAGAAAGAAAAAGGATGAGTGAGATTTTATAAAGAGAAATGGTAGGTTGTTTTCAAAAATACCATGTCCCACACGTGGTTTTCCAAAGTGGGACGTGTTGGTCATTTGACGAATTGTTTTGTTTTCAGTATTTAAAATAACAATTAAAAAGAATTAAGAGTAACTAAAAATTATTAAAAGAATAAAAAATAACATTAATTTAGAAACTTCATAAAATAATCAAATTAAATTTAAAATATTCATTATGGCACACTAATATACCATTTAACATATTAATAACATCTAATTAATTTTGGGGTGTTACATGACCCCGACCCTAACCCTAACCCTAACCCTAACCCTGGCTGACCTGATTTTGACGGCATGTTTGCTCGTAATCCCTACCCTAACAGCGAGATTGTCCTGACCCCAACTTCAACCGTCAAACAAATCTCGACCTCGACTTCAACTTGAACCGTCGGTCTTATCCCATCATGTTATTTTGATAAGTCGAGTACAAATCAACTATATTGTTGTTTTTATTTTAAAAAAATATGTAGTAAAATTCGCTATCAAACATTTTATTTTTGTTTACTATTTTTTAAATAGAAAACAAATAGGAGTTACCAAATATCTTTTTTGTTTTAAAAAATAAAAAATAAAAACAAGATAAAATATTTTTGTTTTTCTATTTAAAAAACAAAAAACAAAAATGATACCAAAAGCACCCTAAATGTAGCGGTGCGCTCCTATTTTGGGATATATTATAATTAACACTGATAATATGCGGCTAATAGTTCTCTACGCTTAATAAGATGCGATGGAATCTTCACAACTCATGGAGGTTTTTGCAGAGAGTGAGATGCTAAACCGTAGGAGTTTTGTTTGCTTTTCAATCTGAATTGATGGAGTCAATACTATCGATTTTGCTAGTCGCGTCCATTTGAATTATCTTTGGTTTGAATGTGATTCTGTCCATGTTGATGATTTGTTACTTTCTAAGTTCCTTGAAGTTTTACATCTCATTCGAATCATATCATTCATTATTCGATAGACACTCCTATTAAGCTTCTCATGTTTTTCTATGAAGAAAATCATATTGCTGACAAGCTTTGCTTCTCATGTAGTTAACTTGATGGCAGTCAAAAATTTTGTATTTTCAATGTAGTTTATAAGGTCATGGCATGTTTCTCTTGTTACAAATTCTGCAATTAGCCAAACTCTTTAAGTTGACATGTATTTTTATCTATAATCTTTTTCCCATAAAGCTAAATGGTTTTTAACGAGAAATAGTTGTAACCTTCTTTGAAGGTGAGAAATATGGCTCTAACGACTAGCTTTGGGTTTTATTTTTATTTCCTTTGGTCATTAGACTTTGCTTGCCTTTGAGCGGTTATTTTTTCTCCATTGCTTTGAATTTATTGTCATTTTGTTTTCTTATTTTATAAAATAAATCTTCAGCTCTTTCAATATGCTTCAACTTTCTGTGATACATCTAATTGATTTAATATCGATGTGGATTTTTAATTATCTAAGTACATTCAGATTTGACTTTTGGATGCTGCACGTTGAAAAATAATAATATCAGAAGTATAATATATATATATATATATATATATATATATATATATATATTGTTTGAAACAATTACGGTTGTGGTACCGATTCAAAGATTAACTCCTAACACTCACGGTGTGTGGATACTAATAAAACACTCACAAATATTTTCATAACTCAAGAACACCATGGAAATCTATGGAGAAAGGGAGAGAGGGAAAATGTCTGTTTTAATTTTCATTACGTTATATATGCTTGACCATGCACATATTTATAGTCCGTCCCTTCTCTTGACAAAATGGAAAAAAGGATTTGGACATTCTCTTCCCACAATAAATGATAGGAAAGAATATTGCAGATTAGATTTATACCTTATAGAGAGTAAATTGCCCTGATTTACTCTATCCATCAAGATTGAGCTAGACAAATCTTATGTGATACTTGCTCTTTTTAATATGATACTTTTTCTTTTTTGTGATTTTATTTCAAATAAAATATACCCTTTTTTTTTTATCTCAACATAAACTTTGCCCTATTTAGTGTGATCATGAACCGCTATGTGAAATGAAATTGGACAGATAAAAGAAAAGTCTAACAGTATGAAACTATAACTAATAACATTTTAAAACTACAAAGTAGATGAAGCTAAAAAGAAAATTAAAATAACAATAATAATAATAAAATATGATGCAAATAATGCTGTACTTTTTTTTTTTTTTTTTTTTGAAAAGGAATGAACGCCAAAGTTTGAGCAAAGAAAAGTCCTTTTTTTTTTTTTTTTAATCTGAAGAGAAGAAAGTCTTTTGCTTCTTGTTTGCAAATTCTACTTGTTGTACTGTATTTTTTTCCCCGATTGATTATCATATGCAAAATATCATCAAAACATCATTTTCAAAATAAATAAAACATGCACGATCATTTACAATGTACCATGCAAACATTCAAAGGTTACGTGTTGCTGGTAAATAAGGGCATTAAAAATTCAAGATTAATGATTACAAATGAATTTGACTTAGGAACACGTAGAAATCAAATTAAATTAAGAACGCATGGAACTCATGAACATCTAGTCATGGATATTATCATTTTAGTATTTTGTATTCTAAGTTAATATCGTATTGATACCTTAATGCCTAGTGATGTAAAAACAAGCCAGCCCAGCCTGTTCTCCTTAGGCCCACATGGGCCGTGGGCTGGGCCTAGTTGGCCCACCAATTTTGTGAGCCGAGCTGGACCGGCCCATATTAAAATTACCTTGGCCAAGCTCGATCCACGGGCCAATTTTACATGGGCCGTACCAGGCTGTGCCGTGGGTCATGTCGGGCCGTGCCGTGGGTCTTAAATGGGCCGGCCTATTTTGGGCCATCATGAGTTTAAATGGACCAGCCCATCTAAGCATGTAATTTTTAATTTTTTTATTTTTATTTTTAATTTTTGAATTTTTAAACAAGTTAACAAATATAAAAGTGTGAATAGTCAAGAGAAATATAAAAAGGGATATTTTATTTACGATTGCCTCATTAAAAATCTTTCCAAAGAAAACCCAGTAGGACAAAACCTTGGTAAGGAAAAAAGAGTACAATCGGGATAATTATACATAAGATGTTTACAAAATTACTAAAAAAAAAATAAAAAAACATAAAAAAATATTATTCATTGTGGGCCGGGATGGGCCGGCCCATTATGGGCCTAGACGTCCCGGCCTATGGGCCGATATATATTGGCCCAACCCAGCCCAGCCTACCAACATTTATGGGCCAGGCCGGACCATGAATAGTATCGAGCCATGTCGGCCCTGCCCATCATTGTAACAGGACGGGCTCGGGCCGACCCACGTGCCTCGGCCCATTGTTGCATCTCTATTAATGCCTTTTAGTTTTAAAAAACATAACCTTGGTACGTTGAAACCTTTTTTAGACTATGAAATGTCCATTTTATCCTTTTAATTAGTAAATTTCAAATTAATTCAATAAAAACAATGAAAGAAAAAAATTCCAAAAAAAAAAGGAAGAAACCCAACGCAAATATGGTTTTCTTGTTCACCCCTTCTTGTAACAGATTTTCTTTCAACCTTCCACAAAACCACTGCGACGTCCACCATGCTAGATCTGAGATCGTTGAAAGGCCACATTTGAGATTTTTTTTTTTTTACCTTCCCTTTTATTGGCTTTTTTTTTATTAAGTTTCTTCAATTTCTTCTAGTTTTTGTTTATACTGAAAATTGGTTCTTTTTCCTAGCTTTTCTTTCTTCCATGTCATTTTTTTTCTTTTTTTTTTTTGAGAAGTTGAAATCTTTTTGGTCTTGAGTGATTAGTTTCTATCTGGGTTTCTTCTGTTGGAATAAATTCCAATAATATGTGGGCTAATATATTAAATAAATGTGTATTAATGCTATCAGATAAGATTAACCTAATTAAAGTGATCTAATAAAATATAAAGTTTTGGGTTTTAAAGCATCTCATAAAGTGTGGGTATAAAATTATGTGTAGAGACTTAAAGTATAATTTCTATTTTTATGATGAGCCAAAATAGAAATAAGGAAAGTTAAAATATTATAAATGGTTGTGGTCCCTGAGTCAGAAAGTAATGAAACATTTTTTACGCATCCTATCAGGTAAAAAGAAGAGAGAAAAACTTCCTCTCAAAGAAACCATACATTCTTGACTCAAAAGATGAAAAACCGAGAATTCAGCTGTTTTAATAGATTCAGGTATGCTTCCGCTGTAATTCTTGATGAATTAATATGAATATTGAGATTTGATGATGGTTTTCATCAGTAAAATTTGTTCCTACATCTTTTCCTCCTCCTCCTCCTCCTTCTTCTTCTTCTTCTTCTTCTTTTCTTACTGTGCTTTTTCCAAATTTTATTAATTCTTTTAGAAAGAACCGTGTGTCCAAACATGTTCAACATAAACAGATAAACATACCATTTATTTACGAGTCCTTTTTTCAGAAAAAAGAAAAAAAAGTCCCAATGTTAGTGAGATATTGGAGAAAGAGAATAAAAACATGAAATATCACAAGAAGATTTAGATTTGTCTTTGATACCTTTTTTTTTTTTTTTTTTTAAGATTTTGGGTTTTGGGGGGCGGGCGGGAAGAAGAAGATGGATTCTGACTTGGGAGAGGGATTTTTTTATAGAATTTTATTTTATTTTTTTGATGTGTTTTGATTAAAAGAGTAAATCGAATGTTTTAGGACTTAAAAAGTGACATCTGGTAACAAAATAATGTTTTCAAAAAATATAAAATACGTTTTTAATAGAACACTCTTGTTTAACCCTACAATTTAAAACCTTGCTACTCACAAAATGATAGGTCTTAGTCTTAAAGTATTTTATATACTAGACTGGGACTTATTGTTTTATAAGTAGTAGGATTTAACCCCATAAAGATGAAAATAATTTTTCTTTTTAATATTTTTCAAATAATAAGATACATTGTGATGTTTTGACAAAATACAAGGCATCGATTTGATAAAATCCCTTATTACTATTCTAAAACCAAGAACCCAACATATGATGAGTTACATTATGGCTAGCTGGCAAGAACTAAGGCCACATTTGATAGTATTTTTAAAATAGGTTTTGTTTTTGAAAAAAAAGTTGGAAATAAAAATAGTTTGAGAAATGTTTTGAGATTGGTTTTGAAATTGTGTTTGGTTACCTATGGTGGTGTATTTTTAAAAACACAACATTTTTATAAAGAAAAACTATTAAAGTAATTAAAACTAAATTTAAATTTAAAACATTGATTATCAATTTAATAGTAATTAATAATATCAATTAATAATACTAATTAAAACAGCCAACGCCATTAAGAAAAGAAAAAGAAAACCCAAGCAATGGGCTTTATCAAACAAATCATGAAGCCCCCGACAACCCCTCGACGTTGTCCTCTGCTCTTTCCCTGTGATGCCGAGCCCAACGCCCCCATTGCATTGCGCAGTTTGGCCTCTCCCCGTCACCCATCTAGAGAGAGAGATTGCAATGGTGGCTTGCAAGCTTTGGTTCATGTAGGCGATGGTGGCAAGTCGTTGGGATGACAGCGGGTGGGGCGATGAGGGTCACTAGTCGTTGCTAGGAGAGTTAATGGGTGGGTTTTGTTTGGGTCTTGGTCGTGGTCAGAGAGGGCGATCGAGGGGGTGAGAGGAGATCAAGAGGGGGAGAAAGAGTGAGGGCTGGGACAACGACGGGTTCGCTAGCATGGGCTGAGTTCACCGGTAATGGGCTGAGATGGCGATGGATTTTTTGGCGTGGACTAGGTTCACCAGTAATCGGCTGGGGCGTCGGTGGTTCACCGACATGGGCTTGTTGTTGAGAGCAGCAAAAGATAAGGAAGGGAAATGAGGGAGAGCGGGAGAAATGAAAATGAAAACAACGTTTTTTATTTTTAAATTTTGTTCAAAGTTTTGAGAAATTTTGAAAATGTTTTTGTTTTGTGTTTTTTTTTAAATAGAACTAAACAGGTTTTTATTTTCATTTTTGTTTTTTTGAAGTGTTTTTGAAAATGGAAGAAAGTGAAACCAAACGGGCCTAAATTTCAACAAAAAACAAGGAACAAGGGATCATTAATCCTGGCCCTTTTGTCGTTTCTGATCCAGGCCCATTTGGCGTATCTATTTATTTTCCCCCAAACCACAAAGGATTTTGCACTTCGCTGAAACAAGATTCAACGAATCTGAAAATATGTGAATTCCGGAAAGATTTTTGTTTTTATTTTTATTTTTATTTTATGTTTTTTTGGATTCAATAATTAATGAAACCAAAAATCATTGTACGCCGTACATGCATGACTTATAAAATCCATGGGTCTAATCCCCACCAACCCCCGGATAAACTCCAAAAGGTATAATACTCTAGCAATTAAAAAAAAAAAAAAAAAACTTGGCATGATACATAAAATCCCTCAATTTCTCTTGACTCAGAAATTGTAGATGGTGAAATCTATAATTAGATTTGTAATAGGAACCGACGATTGTATCTGGGCATCGATTAGAGCAGTTAGTTCATGGCCTTGAGAAAATATAACGTGAGAACGAGAACATACGTATAATGCAAAAAAAAAAAAAAATACATAAAAGATAGAAACTTGCAAAAAAAAAAAAAAAAAAAAAACTATAATGGTTCTTCGATATGAAAGTTATGACCATTGTAGTCTTGGGTGTTTCACTATGAAGTAGAGAAATAACAAGTATTGCGCAAGGGATTTTCCAATTCGTGGGAGTAATCATAAGTTGCTTCTCCTATGTTTCCTGATTTTCTTTGATTTGGCTACTGAATGGAGAAAGGATAGTCCATTTTCTAGCTCCATTTGACTTTCCAGCAGGTTTTGTCGATTTATTTCGACTTATACTAACTTTGAAGGACCTAGTAAAATATAGATTCACATTTGCTTGGTACTTTATGTTGATAAAATTGTGACCTTGTCTATTTTTAAATTAGTGCAATGATCTTATCTAGAATGCAATGATCTTCTCATGTATGCTCCACCCCTTTCAAAAAAAAAAAAAAAAAACAAAAAAAAACAAAAAAAACAAAAAACCAAAAAAAAAAAGAAAAGAGGAAACGTCATGCATGGTATTGCAAAAATAAATAAATAAATAAATAAATAATGACGTATGCTGCTAGACATGGTTGTATCAAGGAAAGAATATTCCAAAGTTCCTATCGTGCTCACTCTCTTTTTTTTTTTTTTTTTGTTTATATAACAGTTCTCAAGTATAACTTATAACTCATCCTGTTTTTTGTTTTGTTATTAACTGAGTTGGGAAATTAGTATTGTTGAGATAAAATTGCCGTTAAATTATACATGCAACCATGCGTAGCATACTGAGAATAACTTATATTGCTACAGAAAAATGTACTGCTCACGCAATATATTTCACCAACATTCTTATTTAAAAACCATGCTATTGAGTCTTTGGAAGCTCCGTAAAGGAGCCCCTAAGCGATTTAGTTTCTAATTATAGAACGGGATAAAGAAAAAGGTGGTGCGGTTCGGCAGGAGATCGGATTCAGACGTGACGAAATGGGGCGATTATAGTCGACAATTTTGAAGTATTTTTTTCTTTTTTTTTGGTAGGAATTGATTTTTTCATATTTTTATACCCTCGGAATCGACCTCGTGTCCCCTTAAATTCAAGTCTTGTCCCACCTTATTCTATATCATTGGACTTGTTAACTGTTCTACATGAAAAAGGGGGACAAAAACAGAACAAGAGAGAAACAGTGGTGGTGCCCCCTAGTTTAAATGAATCCGTGCTAGATCCAACTGGGGGAAAAAACAGCAATATCATGTTATGTCTGTTATTAAATATGTATTAATGACAAGAGAGAATCCGAAGTTTAAATCGTACTACTACTGAATATAAAAAATAAATATACTTGTTTTATTTATTTATTTATTCAAGGAGAAGATTTCATTTCAATGAAAAAAAAATGCTTATTTAAAATTTCGCTACAATATAAAGCACATCCCTCAAATGAAACGTGTCTCATTAGTACAATCTAATATGCTTAAAGAATATTACATTTGTAAGAGGCTCGAAAACAAGAAGTACCTTGACACATCAACGAGCCCACACATAGAACTTAGCTTTTTTCTAACAAAGTTCCATAATTTATAGAAAAAATCAATGGATTAGGCACCACCATAATGTAGTACAAAGCCACTACGCTACAAACATGCAAACACAAAGAGTAAACTCTCACATGATAGACGCATAAAATGAACCAAAATATGAGGAGATCACCTCGACAAACTACACAGAGGCGAAACTAACCGTGCCAAAATGCTTTATCAAAAGCCAAGCCAATTTTTGTTCTAAATCTTACAGCGTATAGAGTTGCCAAAATGCTTTCTGAGACATCACCGTTATCATAGTTAATTATCAGAAGGTAATCTTTATTTGTGAGCCCCACGAGACATGTCTTCCCTATATGTATGCGGTGCTTAACAAGGACTAGTGCCAACAAAATGTCAACCTAAAATTCCTGCACGTACATTGCAGATTCAGGAATTCGGGAGGCATAAGCACTTGAAATAAAATCCTAAACTAAAATAATTCTTCCATAATTATATTTGGAGGTATTTTTATCACTTACCTCTCCTTTTTCTTTTTTCTTTTTCCTTTTTTCAAACCCATTTATTTTTGTTTCTTGTCTTTCTAATGGATTGATTTCATTTTGTTTAATTTAGTTCATAAAGTTTATTCTCGAAATATTTTTATGAATTTAGGTTTTTCTTGAGGGGATGACTTTTAAGATTTTTGTTATTTATACTCTTCTTAATTACTTAATTAAGATTTTCTAAATTGAGGTTCTTTTTATCATTTTAGTACATTGTATATAAAGCAACATGGAACCCGTACCATTATGTTTCTATCTTAAAGGTCATTGGAAAATGAATTGAAACTGAGAGTTAGAAATAAAATAATTGTAAAATGTGAGGGCTTTGATTGTAGTATACTTTTATTTTATATTATAACATATGATCGTTTTACACTGTTTGAGTTGAAACTGATGAGTTAAAATTGAATTTACTAAACACCCTATTATATTTTTTAAATACATCATCCTTCTACGTCATGCTCCTTTTTTTTTTTTTTTTTTGACATAAAGCCAGAGTAGTTTCCAAGATATCAAAAAAAAAAAAAAAAAAAAGAGCAAATTACTAGAATGAGATATTTAAAACCATACTGCTTTAATATTTTTCCAAACAATAGTTTACCAATGTGGCATTACTTCAAATATGAAACACTAAGATGATGAAAAGCCTTTTTTAAATTTGAATCAATGGAGTGCAATTAAAAATGTTGCAACCAACTACAGGCACAATGAGCACGGAAAACTAAGAAAAGGGGGACTAGAATAGGAAAAGAGAAATTTTTATAAATACGATTTTTTTAAAACTTATTTTTTTGTAAAGACTATACATATCATGCCACCAAAAATTTTTTTATAGATAAGAGATAAAGAGGAAGTGTTAGTTAAGATAGTAATAGGTGAATTGATTTAAGAAAAAAATATTTAAACAACTCACACTAATTTTTTTAATAAAATAATATAAGTGATAATATGTAACAATTTTTTTAAATGTGATATAAATAAATATAATTTTTATAAGTGTGACATAACATGTAATTTTTTAATAGGAAAACTTGTGCAAAAAAATTATGTAGGTATTATGAGGGCAAATTTTAGTATTTGGCACGTTTTAAGGATCATTAATGCCTTTACACTTTGAGGTATGTTCAAGAAGCTAAAGTACTAAAACACGTGTACACTGGATGGAAAGTTCATAAAAACCTTTTGTACAAACATCAACATATTATTGGAAAGAAAAGACCATGACCAATTTTAGGTTCCCACTTTTTCTTATGCCCCTCCTCCCTCCCTGGGCGACTTTTTCTTCTGCCTCTCCTCCCTCTCTGAGTGGGCCCCCAAAACACACATCTACGGAGGACCTCTCAGGGAAAAATATGACGTAAGGAAACATTCTATAAGATGTTCACATATTGAAGAGGTTGATAATATGTATTTTTTAGACGCACTTTAAGCTTGTACAAGCATATGTGGCGTAGGTAGTGAGGCTATAGAGACCTGCTTATTAGACACACTTGGCAATTATGTTCGTGATACGTGGTGTGTAGAAAATTGTTGTATAAAATATTTTTTAATTAATTAAATTTGCATTTAAATTAATTTAATTTACATCCAGTTTAATATTTTGAAAAGTGATAACTTTTCAGAAACAGTGTAACTCGAATTTTAATTTTATCAAAAAGGTTATACCCTTTTTTGAATGAGTTACAGTTATTCTTAAAAGGTATCTTAAAAGGTTGTCTTTTATTTTATAAAATAAAAAAACACGATAAAAAATTTATTTTGTTTTCTCATGTTCTTTCTTCTCTCTCCTAGAAAACAAAGTGTTTAATATTCTCTGTGTTTCTTCATTATTGCTTGGTATAGAAATACAAAAGGCCTGTCATATTCATGAAATGATTTACAGTGACATTCTCATAAACAATTTCAACCAAGAGGGCAAATAATGTTTTAAGGAAAGCGTATTTAGTACGTGTTCAAGTCTTCATATAAAAATTTCCACTATACTGACAAAACCTGCCAACCCCTACATCGCTCAAGATTTTCCCTTACATGACCCAACACCCCATAGTCTACCATGCATGCACTGCTAACATTTTCCTATCATGAAACTGTGTCACCCATTGTCCAACCTTCCTTGTGCATTCTTAAGACTCCCTCCACCTACATTCTCTAGGCCCCTTTCCTCGGGGGGTTTTTATGGATCAGATTATATGGATTAGGGGATCAATCTGTAATCCAATTTGTATATCTCGAATTAGGAAAATCCTAATATGAAACTAATCCGTGAACATTTCTAATTCGTTTCAATCAATTCCAATCTAAAAACCACAAATTTTACGAATTAGATTATGTGGATTTAGATATGAGTATTTAAATTTACTAAAAAACTAACAACTAAAATTAACATAATATAACATAATATAATTTAATAAAATGCAACATATTACAACTCAATACAATTTGAGTTTTTTATAATAAGCTAAATTATAGCATTATAAAATATTACAACTAACAAATTTTAGTCATGAGCGAATGGCATGAGTAAAATAATATAGTTCTTTATAATTCTACTGAGATTCTTTTATTTAAGCATATAAACTTTAAACACAATACCGTAAAAGTATAGGTTTACATATTTATCAATTATATATATATATATATATATATATGTGTGTGTATATATATAATTTATACAATATAGATATAGTTCAGATTTTGTGGACTCACGGATTAGGAGATACTCAATCCGTAACCCAATTCTTATATATCAAATTAAGAAAATCCCAATCTAACACCAATCTGTATTTTTTATAATTCAATTCAATCGATTGAACGGACTGAACGAATTACTAGCTTCTATGAACACCATTATTTCCTTGTAATCCAATTAATAACAACAAAAATTAGGGGTAAAATGTTATTTAGTTAATGTATATTTTCAAGATATAAAAAGTCATTCAGTCATATTATAAGGCCTAAAGTTATTTAGGGTCATTTGGCACAACTTTTGCTTTTGGCTTTTTAGTAATCATTTGTAACTATATTTATAAAAGAGTTTAAATAACTGAAAAGGGTGTTAAAATTTTTTATCAAGTAATAAAAAATTTTACAATGAAGTTTATAATTATTAAAGCTCTAGTATAAGTTTCAATTTGTCTTTTTTAAAATTGTTTTTTAGAATTGATATTTTATGGCTTTGTTTGGAAGTTTTTTTAGGAGAACTAAAGTATTTTTGACAGATCATCCAAATACTTCGAGAAGTAGCTTTTATATTCAGGACACCAAAAGCAAACAACTTCTAAGAAGTCCCAAACAGACTCTTAATATTGTTTGACGGGTATTTTATGTATTTGCAAAACAATTCTTGCTGTCCAAAAGGATTACTTTTTTTACTTTGAATTGAGAGAGATTGAGTCACTATAAATAAGTTCAGGTTAAGAAGTGACAAAATATTTTTTTTACGTACATGATATACTACAAATAATTTTGTTTTCTACGACGACAGAATCAACGATCAAATTGATTTTGGTCACCAAAATAGGTATTTGGCGACCAAAATAAAAGGTAAGAAAATACAAAATTTTTGGCGACCAAATTTAGTTGTAGAACATAACAAAACAGTGACCAAAAATACCTTTGATTGCCAAAATTATAGTGCAAAAAAAAGAAAAATTACTTCGCGCCATGGTGAATTCGAGACTAAAAAAAATTTGGTAGACAATTTAAGACTTACCGCGACCAATATTTGGTCACAAAAGGTAGTATTTGGCGACTAAAAAATTTTTGGTCTCTAAAAGAAGCCGTGAACAATCTCAAAAACGAGCGTCAAGAAATTAATGAAGTCGAGATATATTTGGTCGCGGCTTCATTTCTTCTACAGCCAAATTCGTATTTGATCCCAAAGTTTACATATATTTTTCAATCTCAAGTTATTTTATCTTTTGTTTAATTTATATTTTGAATAAATTTATGTTTTAGAATATTTATACAGTTAAGGGTTTTAATTAACTTGAAAATATTGTAACCTAATATTTTTGAGCATAGAACCATTTAAAATTATTAATTGGAGCAAGAGAATTAATTTTAACTTTGGTAGAAATTTAATCTCAAACTCTACACTTTCAGCGATCAAAATCACTTTTAGCCGCCAGAAGTCTCTTTTAGCGACCAAATATCTTACCGCGACTAAATCTTTGGTTGCAAAAACTATTTGAGACTAGACATTTAGTCGCTAAAATTATTTTTTGCGAGCAAATGTTGGTTGTAAAAAACTATCTTTAGCGACCAAATAGTGTCTGCGACCAAATGTTTGGTCACAATATATTGCTACCAGACCGTAGTTTTTGCGACCCAATTTGGTTGCTGAAATGTTCTACAACCAATGAATTACAACTTTCTGCGACCAGAGGCACCCAAAAATTGAATTTCTTGTAGTATATGAGGATTATTTTCACATTTGCACTCATACTACGTCATTTATGTCATTTTGCCCTCTAACATTTAAAACGTACCATTTAATCCCCTTAAACTTTGTTCTATTATCAACTAACTCCTTCCATCCAACTCCCTTAGTTTTTGGATGGTTTGTTGCAAAATAGTATAATTTTTCCTCCAAACTATGTCACTTAAGTTATTCTACCCCCGACTTTTAAAATATGTTACTATGTCCTTTTATTATTATTTTTTTGTTAGCAAATAACTCCTTTCATTCAATTTTGTTTGGCTAATAAATTTATTTGTAACTTTATAAGACCTCTACATCAAAGCAATCCATATATCTATAAACATTTTTAACAACATGCCATTCAAATACAAATACAAAGAAAATTTAAGTGGGGTTCTTTATAAGAAATTAAAATAATGTGTTCTTTTTCTGGGGGAAAAAAATCAAGAGCTCTATTCTTTTAAAGAATTTTGTGGGTTTTGTTTTTTCTCCTTAAGCTTTTTTATGTGGTTGGAATAACCGATTGTAAAAATATCAAAAAAAAAAAATCTTTGAACTCTTTTTTCCTTACCTATTTTTTCCCCTTAAACTTTTTTTTTTTTTTTTTAATGTTTGGGTTTTTTCCCACAAAGTTAAAAGAAAAAAACATTGACTTGTAAAGTCGAACAAAACTGGATGGAAAGAGGTTATTTGCTAACAAAAAAAAAGGGGGGGGGGACATAGTGAGACATTTTGAAAGTTGGAGGAGGGGCAAGTAACATAAGTGATATATTTTGAGGTAAAATATATATATATATATATATATATATATTATGCAAAAAACCATCCAAAAACTAATAGAGTTAGATGGAAGGAAGAAACTTGCTAATGGAATAAAGTTTAAGGAGATTAAGTAAAACGTTTTAAAAATTAGAGGGTAAAATAATATAATTCAGAGGACAAATGTAAAAATAATCCTATATATTAACTTTGCTCAAGAGAGTTATATACTATAATTTTGATACAAGTCAGGTGATATTAGTGCCATTCTCCTTTTAAATTTCTTTCCATATAAGATAGAGAAGAGGGAAAAAAAAAAAGGCATCATGAAAAGATAAATTAATGACGAATAATCACGTTGAACACCTGATTACTACCATCTTTAAGAGGTGATCTGAAGGGGTGAACTAACCCAACTAATTAATTACAACACCAATTAGTACACTAGTTTTATATATTACATATATGTAAGTCCAAAAAGAAAGAGAAAAAGAACACACAGACACACACACAAAAACAATAAATGAGTAATATTCTAGACATGAAAAAGGCTAAATTTTTCCCAAACGTAGCGATCACAAAATAGCGAATCTTAAAACACAGACAAATTTGAGGGTCCACAATTCTCCGAATCAAGCACGTTGTTCCAATAGCTGTTGCCAACTTCATAAAGATGATCACAGCTGCTTTCAATGAGATTCTCTTCCTCAATCCACTCCGCCCCTCCCACGCCCTCAAGGCGGCACGTGTCCAACGCTTCATCCAACAGAGTACAATCACCGCCACTGTTGCCATCGCCTCCGCATGCCTCAAAAACCGTGCTGAATGTGTTTTCAATGAAAGTAGCTGGGCCGTGAGCTTCAATGTTATCATAATTTCCAAGGACAAGTGGGGAATTACAACGGCCGCCGGTGCTTGTACGGCAGGCCTTACGGTTGTTATCACTGCCTTGTATGGACGTCGTCAAGAAGAGGCGGTCCCGCCCCTGCTGCCAGGCTTTTAGGATGTCGGGGCAACGGGGCAGGGCGAATATGGTCGGCATCTTCTTAAGTATCTTTTCGAATGACAACGTTTGATGGTCTTCTTCCGTGAAGCGCTCATCGGCGGCGCCATGGTGGACAGCTTGGCGCTTAAGTTTGGACTCCCTGACAAGGCGAGCCTCGGCTTCAAGCCGTGTGCTCTCCCACTGCGCAATGTGGCTTAAGTTGGAGAAGTTCTTGGGGTCGGCTGCGGGAGAGCTGAGGGTGTTCCTTTGGGGCTTGTGAGTGGTTGGGTCAATGCCCATCTTGGCTAATTTCTTTTTCAAGTGTATGTTCCAGTAATTTTTTATGTCATTGTCTGTTCTCTTTGGCAAGTGAGTGGCTATAGCCGACCACCTACATAAAATTTTTTTACTCATAAATTATCATGTAAAACAATAACTTAAAAATAGGAAACGGAAAGTTAAATGTGGTTTAAAATTTTGGAACCAAGAGACTTAACTTTAGGATCTAAGATAGATTACATACATTAAAACCGCATTTATGAGGTACAGATAGCTATATCCGACCACCTAAATATATATTTTCTTAGGTAGTCATAAATTATCATGTAAAACTATACCTTAGAAGGAAGAAAAAGAAATAAGAATGGTAATTCTGGTTTTGAAATTTTGGAACAAAGAACAGTCAACTTTAGGATCTAAGATAGTTTATGTACATTAAAAATGCATTTATGTGTGTATATGTACATGAGGTACAAATACTATTATGTACAAATCATACATATATCAAGTTAAAACACAAAAGTTTCTTAATTTCAAAAAAAAAAAAAAAAAAAAAAAAAAAACACACACACACACTCACACACAAGTTTACTAAAAAGAAGAGAGGAGAAAATTAAAGTTACAAATTAATTAGTATAGTAATTAATTAGAGACTCATTTGGTACTATATTGAATACGAAAACAGAAAACATATATGTGTGTGTGCGTGTGTAGTACAAATTATTAAAATAAAACATTTCATTAACTCAAATATAATATTCTACCCAAAAGAAAAAAGGAAGAAGCTAAAATTACAAACAGCAGTCAGCTGTGCTTTATAATGCTAGTCATACTTTGTATGTTGGTTACATACCTGTTTCCAAGCAAAGCATGGAGTTGAATGATTGTTCGTTCTTCTTGTAAGCTGAACTTTCCTCTCTTAATATCAGGTCTTAGGTAATTTATCCATCTAAGTCTGCAGCTCTTTCCACATCTTTGGAGACCTGTACGTGGCACAAAAACCAACCAAAACACAAACCACATATCAAGAAACTCATGCACACAAGGTATACACACAAGATCTTGTAAGAGCGTCTCAAGACACAGTTGGAACTATAAAATGTAGCTCCAATCAGTTTTTGATTCAAATTTTACTAGAGAAAAGACAAAAGTTGGTTGGAAGCATTTCCCAACGCCGCATATTCTTCAAATGAAAAAGTGGATACATGTACATGGATATTTATGTAGAGAGAGAGAGAGAGAGAGAGTTGACCAGCTTTCTGTGGCAAGAAACGCCAGCTTCCATGGCCATGTTGTTGAATGTAGGCCAAGAGCTTCTGATCTTCTTCTGGTGTCCAAGGACCTCTCTTCAGCTCTTGATCTGCTTCGCAACATGGAGTCCTTCCCATAGTGAGAATAAAAAAAAAAAACAAATCAGAGCAGAAGAGAGGGAAGAGAAGTTATGGGCAAGTTATGTAGAGAATAAAGGTGAGATATGAGGGTAAATAAATTGAGCTATATAAGGTTTATAATACGGGATGGGGGGATAAATTTTGTTGTTGCTATATGACCAAAATGCCCTATCCTTTCTTCTGGGTCTTTTCGTCAACCAGGGGGTGTGAGTGTAATTTGAGGGATTTTGTGATGGCTCTCTATATCAGATTGGTTAGAGTTTTGAATGGCACTGACCCACCACGAATGGGGTTTATTTAATTGGTTATCGCTTGTCAGAGTGATCTTTTAAACCACTACAAGGTTTTTCACGTTTGCACCTTATATATACATTGTTTTCGATTTAGAGAAGTTTTCCTTTTTTTTTTTTTGCCATTATACTCCGGCTTTTTTTTTCTTCCTTTATTATTATTATTTTTTTTGCATTACAACTTTGGCAACACAGAAGTACAGTACATACTACTTTTAGAAAATTAGGTTCGAGTTTATTGGAAGAATTCTTTACGTTCTCTAACTTTTCCAAGAACTTATTCCCCTTTGCGAGGTCATATAAACATTAAATTTGATATTTGAATATCTTTTGCATCACTAATTTGGTCAATAATTGGTTATGTAACTATGAAAATGGAAATTATCTTTAAATGGTAAAAAAGACAACAAAAAATAAAATAAAAAGTATGATTATATCTACCAACATAAAGCCCCAAAGATCTAAGGTCATTTCTTTTATATATTCTCCATTTCTAAGTTCCTCACCTTCACAGTAGCTTCATCAATATTATCTACCAAATAAAAAGCCTGTTCAAGAAGATCATCTACTTCTCCAAAGAGGATATTGATTTGGTGAATGAAAGAGCTAGTTCTGCTAGGCGCCTTCCGAGCGAGTCAAGGTGCTTCAAGGCTTCTTTTACTGGGGGACAGACTTGTCCATTCATTTGAAGCTATACCCCAATTTGTCTGCCATCCTCTCTGAGAAAAAAGAAAAAAAAAAAAACCTCAACATGTACATGAAACTAGTCTTTTGATTGTTGGGGCAAACCTTAAATATGAGAAATTATCTTTCACTTTATCTTCTCGCTCAAATGTGTCATGGACCTGAGACAAACAACTCACCATTGCAGATGACTCGTGATTTTGTCATTGATCATCTTGCGACAAATTTTGCTCTAAATTTCTTTCCCTTCACCAATCATGGCTAATCCAGACTTTTGACTTTTTGTTTTAATCATTGCAAGGAAATAACAAGAGAATAAAGTAATTAAAAAGAGAAAAAGAAAACACAAGTTGAGGGAAAAAAAAAAAATCTAATCTTGGTAAACATTTTTATAGACGCTCAGCACAAATGTTTGAAAAATGTCGCCCACGAATCACCTACCTATCCTCTTCAATAGTTCAGTTTTTTTAATATTTTTAATATTTTTATATCCATTCTTTATAGTTATTCAGGCAAGATAACTAATTTTTAATCTTGCAATGTATACCATCAGATTGCACTCAATTGATAATATATAGCTTGTTCACGGTCCATTCTGAATTTTAAATACGAAAATAAGAAAAAATTAACCCAAAAAAAGCGCAGATTAATGAAAGCAAATACTTGACTATGGGATTTACGATTAGTAAAGCAAATATTGAAATATATATATATATATATATATATATATATATATCAGGGCATAAATGTGTAGGTTTTGAAAAAGGAAGACCGACCAGATGGTTATGGCTAGCTCCAACACTTTGCCACAGCCAAAAAAATGTTAGTCAAAGTCTTTCCATGTCTCTACGTTGGCTTGATGTCAAAGATTTCCTTTTGTCGTAGTATTGCATTTTCATGTGTGTCAGTTTTTCACTTCCCATCACCATTTTTATGCCGTCCATAGCGGAACAAATGGACATTCTTGTAACCCTATCTCTCATTCCAGTGCACCACATCATCATTCTTCTACAATTATATTGTCTCGTAACTCAACCCAACGTTTTGCATCGTTCATCTTAATAAGTATTTTTAGTGTAATCCTTCTTCTACCATAGTGTCTCCCAATGTAACGTTAACAGTAAAGGACAAGCTACTTTTTGCTTATTCAACTTAAAAAAAAGTACTTATTTTTTAAAATGTTTGAGTGAATAGGATAATTGATAGCTGCTTGGTATATAGATTCAAAACCATTTAAAGTGGTTTAAACCATAAATGTGATTCAAACAGGTGATTAGTAGAGTAATAATTAAAGCTAGTTTAAGCTATAGAGGCGGTTTTAAAACGATCAAAACCCTCAAAATCCAAACTTTGCCCCCTCAAGTTCTTACAGTTTGAACTATTTTTTACAGTAAAAATCATTCTCATTATCGTTTTTCTTTCATAAACAATAGTTTTTCAAAGACTAGTTCTCGTTTAAACTTGATGCGATGTTTTGTTTTTGTTTTAAACCTTTACGTTTTAAACGTTAGTTCAAAGCTACAGTTTAAACCATAGAGTTTAAAACCCATAATTCAAACTATAAAGTTCTAAACCATTCTAAACCCGTACATCAAACAAACCATGAGACTTTCGGCTTATTATAAGTATTTTTCAAAATAAGGAATTTTTTTTTGTTATGAAAAGTTTTTTATTTATCTTTTTAATCTTTTAGTTATGAACATCAAATTACAACAGTTTTTGACTTATTTAATTAAATAAGTCCAAAAGCAGTTTCAAAATCAAAAAGTACATTCTTATATATTATTCAAATATTAACTAAAAACCTCTAACTTATGCTTCTTTTCGTTTATTGTTTAAATTACAAGAAATATTTTAGGCTTTGAGTAACAGAACAGGTAAAGGTGATATTTGAATCAAACACTAACGTTATGTACATATGTACGTTTATGGCTCCTTTTTTGGGTAAATACGTACTAATACTAATAATATATATTTTTGACTGGTAAATATAGTCAAAATTATATTTTTAGCATAAATTTGTCCTTAAAAGATATAACATTACCAGTAGTTATTATATATATATGAAGCTGCCATATTGTTAATTTTTTGGGCATTGGGTTATATCGTTCGTGTCAATATATAGTACAATAATTGCTTCTTTTTGGAATATTGTCGTTTGGGGTGGCACTGTTTGCATGTATGGCTTCTAGGCTAAAAGTCTGCATGCAGACACAGTTTTTGGGAAGCTCCATATAAACGTGAATTATAACTTCTTTTTCAAAGGTTTTGTGTTTAATACCTTCTTGTTAATAAGAACCGTAAATATTATATTAGTTGGTTGATAATATGCCTGCCAATCTTAGACACGTGTTCTCAAAATTTATGATCTACAGAAATAGAAGTCTGTGCACACTGCCCTTTTTTTTTTTCCCGGGGTAGCATTTAGTTTGTGCTCAAATTTGGTCCATGTTTAATTTAGACAGGGACCTGAGTTGCTACTTTTGGGAACAAAGCTGTGGCCCAGGGTCCTTGGAAAATGTGACTCAATTTATCTATAGCATCAGTAGTACCGCGTACGACGTACCACAAGGCTAACGGATTCGTAAATGTGGTCCATTCTATTATATGCATTGGAAATCGGCCATATGATTCTGTGATCATATATATTTACTAAATAGCAGCTTTTCTCTGATTAATGTGTAGGATTATTTATTTTCATTTATGGTTACTGGTTCAATTTTCTTTTCATAAACATCTGTCTGGAAAATTTTCATATATGCTTGAAACTTATTTTTTATAAATATTATAAATATTTTATCACAACTTAAACGCATAATATAAGTAGAAATATGGTATAATTTTTTTAAATGTGTCATGAATAAAAACTATTTTTAAAAGTGTGACATAACATATAATTTTCTCTTATCCTCTCCTCTCATAATTGATAGGTAAGGACTTATTCAATTTGGCTAGGCTCATATGACTTCTGTTTGGCAATACTAAAAAGTATACCGAAGGTGAGAAGAATAGGTAGATATGAGTAATAGTGGTTGGAACTCTAGAGTTTTAACTGCAAACAATTTAAGTTCTTACATACTATATATATGTTAAAGAATAAAACTCTTACATGCTACAACATATAGTTCAATCAAACTCTAATGAGTGAACTCTTCTCCTAGACATCCATGGTAGAAATTCTATTCAATGCTTCCAATATTGAAATTATCATCCACTTAAATAAACATGAGTCAAATCCAATAAATATTCTCACTCCCATCCCTTCTTCTATTAATACCTTTTGCCAAACAAGATCTAAAATTTGTACAAAGTACACCTATGTAATTGTAAGTTTAAACTAATTTTTAGCATTTCAACTTAAAGAGACTTATTTCTCTTTCATTTAGTTTTTACATGACAACTTTTCTTTTTCAATTGAGAAAACAACATAGAATGTCCCCTTACGGACTCCTCTTATTAAAAATAGAATGCCCTTCTATGACAGTTAAGAGCATTTTTAATAAATAGCATTTAGAAGGTATTCTTATAAGTTGTCCTTTTTAACTCCTGTGTGGTAACCAATATACTACTATTTTAATGTCTCGTAAATCATTATCTCATGTGTGGTCATTAACAGCAGTCACCGAAGTTACCTAACGGGTTACCACTAGCCGGCAAAGCTCTAGTGATGGTTCGGCAGCCGGCAACACTTGGAAGTCAAGAAGGAGAATTGTCCCAACAATAATATAGGTGCAAAGCATGAGGTATAACAATAATTTCAGATTACATTTGAAGTTTCTTAATACCAGGTACAAAAATTAAAGCATATCTCCTTACTGGGGGACTCGTACAAATACTACAATCACAAGTTTAGATCGATTATTTCCAAGAAAAGCAAAAAATTCTTGCAATAAATGCCACACCAACTAATTCGGAATATCAAACGTTATATGTAACAATGTCATATACATGCCTACAAGCCGAGGAGCGCATCGAGGACCTCTATATCAGTAGTAGTCTACCGTACACTTGACAGTATCTTTTTGTGATACTAAAGAAAGTTTAGCGTGCTACTGGAAATGTTAGGGGTGGCAATTCGTCTCATCAGGTTATGTTCGAATCAGGCGTAAGTCTAATTTAAATATCCTGAACACGACATGATTTTTTAGCAGGCTGACATGAAAGACCTGAATAACTCTTCAGTGGATTTCAAATTCTTGCAAATTGCACATAATCATTCTCGATGTGCTATATCTTCATATCATTAAGATCTAATATTTCCTGTGAAAACTCTCGTTACTAGTCCTACTTGCAATCGTTACCGAACCAAAGATTAAAAAAATGAAGAAGAAGAAGTAGAAGATAGGGAAAAAAAAAAACTTAAATATTGACCTCTGCCATTTCTGTTGGATAATAATTCAACGAGCACAAAACAAAAGAGAAAGGGCATACATATTCATTACATAGTTTTTGTGTTCCAAATATTCAAGGAAAAATCGCTTATTGATTTGCCAGATAGTCAATCTCTATATATCAATTTTAACAGGTGTGCAGGACAAAATAAATTAAAAAAATGAGTTAATTATATAATTATACCTTCTAGTTTTAATTGTTTTTTAATTTATCATTCTATTTTTAAAGACTGGACCTCTAAATTTGCAAACTTGTTTTGCTTTTATTCATTATTTTTGTATAGAAAAATATATGGATAAGACAAAGATACATTTAATTGTTGAAAAATACTTTTTTTCATGAGAAAAGTTTATAAAAAAAATATTGTCACTTTTAAAAAGCTATAAAGCTTAGGATCTTTTTTAATTTTATTTTTTTCTTTTTTATGTTTTCAAATTTGTATAATATTTTTCATAACGGTTTGAAAGTAGTTGTATTGTTTTGTTCAATTTTTTCTATTTATAAAAAGAGAATTGAAATAAAATTTTCAAATTCAAAAGATATTTTTATATTTTCTAAAAATAGAAAGATAAATTAAGAAATAGTAAAAAGTCAAAGGTACAATTATGTAATAAATAAATAAATAATTAACATAGTTTAAGACTTCAACAAAGCTGAGCACTTGCTTGTGCTCCTTAAAGCTGCTCCATCCAACTACAGACGCATATACTTTCGTAAAGGTTGCTGCCAGAGAGAGAGTAAGTGAAGATGAAGGGGGCGGCGTGGTAAATGGGAAAGTGAGGTGCTTTTTGGGTAATTGTAGTTTTTGGTTTTACATATTAAAATGTTAGGCTGCACATTTTTTTTAGTAAATTTGGTGGAAAATCCTTTTTTTTTATTGTCACTATTTGATTTTACTATTTTTTTTCTTTCCCTTTAATTCATATCATTTCTCTTGGTCAAAAAGTTAAAATACATTTAAATAATACATATTTGTCCAACTCTAACTCAAAATACTTGTGACCAATTTTGTCTTTATATTCTTTAGAAGTGATATGTCTCAAACTTTTTTTTGTAGAGGGGTGAAATCCAAAAAGAGTACCACAAAAGAATTACTTATTAGAATGACCTCACTGTTTTTGGTTGAGAATTTTGGGCTTGGCCTCTTCTCTTAGGGAATTTTCATGAACGTCATTTTTTAAAACTTAATTTTTATAAATGCTACAAATGTTTCAATATAGTATAATTTAAACATATAATTTGAGTAATCGTATAGCATAACTTATTACAAGTGTGGCATGAATAAACAAAGTTTTTTTAAAAAAATATGGCATAATATGTATTTTTTTTTTTGTTATGTTTTCATTTCTTAAGCCTCCATGAAAAATAAAAGTAACTCAACAAACTCATTTAAAACTTTAAGTCAGATTCAAATCAGGTTGGTGTGTTGGACCTAGACAAAATGATTTTTTTTTTTTTTTGTCAAACGAGTTTGACCCATTTCCTCCCTATACCCTGTTTTACCAACCCTAATCTATACTTTTCCACTTCGTGTTGATATCGTGTTTTCATATCATGATCTAAATTGTCACTCCTATAAAATATCCTTCTATGATTGCGATAATGGCAGTAATTGATTGTAATACCAACTGTAGCTTATCGTGCTATCAGACGTAGTCTACCAGAATACACACAAAAAAAAGCACAATTTTAGCTTTAAAAAACATAATTAAAAAATAAAAATTAAATCGGTCACGGCCTCAACTAACACCTTAGCCCTAGGAATATAATAGCCTAATAGTCGCCATAGCTATATTTATAGTGGAAACTTGGGATTTAACCAGTTTGGGAACTAGATTTAAACTAAAACTTTTGGTTCAAACTAAATTTGTTACGGTGTGTTCTCTTATAAAATTTAAATTACCACGATGTTTTAAGTTCAAACTATTAATTCAAACATAATTTTCAAAATGTTGGTTGTTGATTTGGTCCTATGGTTGTTATTCTCTTGGACGCCAGAGTTTTATCAGCTTGTGAGAACAAGAAGAACGTCAGACAAAAAGGAAATCCCTCACTAAAATGTGTAATTTAGGGTTGAGCTTAATTTGATGAAAGGAATTATTTTAGCACTTGAAATGAAAATTATATTTTGTGTTGAATATTACAAAAAAAATCATCGGTGAGTTTCCGTACTTGTTTTTTCTTGAAGATTTGGTTTGATGGTTTATCTGCCAACTTCAATAATTTCTTTAACGATATCTTCCTCTTTAAAAAAAAAAAAATTTGTAGGTTTTTACAATAATTTTTAATTTTGCTTTGCCAAGCATTCAAGAAGAATCCAATGCTCTGTGCCTATAATGACATGCTTCGATTGTGAATTAGAGAAGAATGTGTTGTAAATTTACTTATTTTACTCCTACAATTTCAAAACTACCCCTAAGATTATTACTTTTTTTCACCTTATTTTTTCTTTCACATCCACCATTTTATTTTTTCTTTGTTATTTTAACATTCTTATGTCGCTTTTTTTAAGCTTTAGGCATAAAATATTTTCATTCATAAAGAAAATTAAATTAAAAGTTATAAATATTCAATACATTTTATTAAAAAAATATATTATATCTACTAATCGTATTTTCTAAAAACTATTGTTAAATTTATTATCATATGTACTAATTTAATGAAAAGAGAAAATTAATAAATAATCATAAACTATTTGACAATGTTGGATTATTTCAACAATTGTGCAAATTTGTTGCTTTTGACATATCTTATTTTGATCAATTATCGTATTTCTTCTAGCAATCAACCAAAAAAAAATAACGGAATAATTGTCATGAATAATAAAGAAAATTTAACTTATCTCCATATTATTTTTTTAAATTAGTCATTGAATGGTTAAAATTAGGGTTTTGTCACAAAAGGATTTATACATTAGAAGCTTGCTTATTTAGAGAGATGACATATAGGTGTGTGTCGAAAGATAAAAGATATATCATTAGTTTTTGTTTATTAAAAAATGATTTAATTATGAACTTATCTCAACTATAGTTTTTTTTTTTTGTCATTTTATTGAAGGGAGTTTTTGTAATATGAAAATTTATTTTTAAAAAAGGTGTAAATAGTCCAGTGCGGGTGTGGATAGAACCACCCAAATTTGATTTTGTTGAAGTTCAGGAGGGACAACTAAAGCCTACTTAGAAGCCATTTTTGGCTTCCGAGTCCACAAGCTGCTTCTAAAAGTGTTTGAATGATCTATCAGAAGTGCTTTGTGTCAAAGCCACAAAATATAGCTTCTCAAAAAAAAAAAACTTCTGGAATAGATTTTGAAACTTGTATTAGATTATTAATAATATATTATAAGTTTAAACATAACATTTTTATAACTTTTTAAAAAGATTGAAATCATTTTGACCTATTAAAGCTTTTTTAAAGACATAGTTCTAAGCATTTACTGAAATCTACAGTTTTACTTCGCTTCTTTTACTGACTAAACGACAAGCACAAACTATGACAAATGGACCCACTATATGAATTGGGAGCTTGTTATTTAAAGTTTGGATGAAATTTTTAAAAATTTCCCTTTAAAATAAAGGTTAGCAAGTTCCACATGTACAAAATGACAAGTAAAAAAAATGAGGAATGTAATTAATGCACTTAAAATGCCTCTCTTTTTTTTTTCTTTTTTTGTCTTGTGTATAATGTAGAACTATATATTTTTATTTTAAAGATAAATATAACAAGTAAAAATGAGACAATTGATTGTTGTACTATTCTTCCTCACAAATAGGAAAAAGAGCCCAATAACAAATTTGAGCAAATTTAGTAAATAATATGACATGTTTAAAAACGTGTACCAAATATCATATCATGAGAAATTGAGATTTATCTTAAGAGAAATTTAGAATAAATCTCAAAACACCTTTGCTTCTTTTTCCTCACCGTCTGTCTCTCCTCTCTAGTTGGCTGTTGGAAACTACAGTATTTACATGTAAATACTATATTACCATATAATGAAAAATTTACTGAGACGTCATTGATCATCATTAGCACTTACGACGTTGCCAATGACTAGAAAATATTGAAATTGTATGCAAATAATGCATTTCTATATATATATATATAAATTTACTAGCAACCTCGCCATACCCCAGAAATGTCGTATTTATATATAAATATTATATTTCCATAAAAATGCAAAAATTTAACGAAAACATTGCTAAATATCACCCACATCACTGATGTTGCTAGTTATAAGGAAACACTATATTTACATGCAAATACTATTTTTCTTGTAAATAAAAAAATTACCGGCGACTTCGCCGACAACTGAAAAAAATAGTATTTACATGGAAATACCATATCTTTCATTTAAATACAAAAATTTACCAAAAATGTAAGACATCATCAGTAATGCCAACATTGCTGACGGTCGAAAAAATACTATATTTATACATAATACCATAAATCCTAGTAAATACAAAAAATTATCAGAGACTTTGCCAACGATAAAGAAATACAGTATTTACATAGAAATACTATATTTTCATGTAAATATAAAAATTTACCAATGATGTTACCATACATCATTGGCACCAGTGGCTGAAATATACTATATTTACATAAAAAATACAGTATTTCCATATAAATACTGTTAATGGTGAAATTTGGTCAACAAAAAACTCACAAATCAGTCAAGGTGTTTACGAAAAAATAAAGAATTAATAGAACAAAAAAAGTAAAAAGTCAAGAATTTTAGTGGTTCACTCAATGTGAACTGCATCCACTTTTAGGGTTTTTTCACTATTTTTCTTGAGTACACGAATATAAAAAGGCCAAAAGTCCTTTCTTTGGATTTAAACCCCTATTTATAGTTACATTTTCACGTATTAAATAATTAAATAAAATCTAATAAAGCCAAGAATATTCCTTTTCTTGATTTTATTCCCACTTTTCTCGTATCTGATTTCCCCATATTCCACACGAAAGACTTTATTTCTTTGATTTGGTGGAGATTCGTTTGCCCATTTTGAAATTCAAATTCTCATCTCAGAGTTCAATGAATTTGGACGTTGTCTCATCTCGACTTCTTGTCTATTCTGTGTATGTCGACCCTTAAGGAAGGCTTGGTTGACTCGTCCTCCGCCGAGATGTCTTTTTGGACTTGAGCCCTTCCATGATCTCACCTTATGCCTTGGGCAATCGAAATTACCCATCGAGGAGTGACTCACCGAGTTATTTCGTGTTTGCTGCAAGGTTTCAAATGATATATTTATTTTTGTTTTGATGACAACAAACAATTTCTTGCTTAATGACCATTGATTTATCTTCAATGTTTAGAGCTATTTTGTGAAGAAATAACTTATATTAACTCAAGATAATTGGAAGAATTCTCTACCAAGACTCGGAAACAATTAAATACGAAGACCGATCAATTACCAAGAGCTTGAAGATTGAAGATAAAGCATCAACAAACATAAAGAATAGGTTTTATTTTATTTCTAAGCTTGTACGATGTAAAGCATGCAAGAAGTTTATCAAGTTCATTTGGCTTAAAGTTGGTTTTATTTTTTATTTTAAACTTGATTTCAAAGGTTTTAATTTTTTATATTAATAGTTTTAAAATTAAGTTAAAAAATATTTGAAGTCTTGAAATTATGTTCTAAATTATTTCTACATTATTCTATTTGTTTTCAAGACTTAGAATTGATTTAGAAATAGTTTTAAAATGTTTTAAATTTGTTTTAAACTTAAAGTGTTTTTAAAACATAAATTGGCACCCTGGACTAACTGCAAAGGCACGGTCGATTGCACCATATGTGTGGCGACTGACTGAACTAGCCTGGGTCAACTATACCAAATGTATTAGGGTCAACTGTAATATCTAACGGCTATATTTCTAGCAGTTAGAAATGCGCCTCAATCATTTATAAACGGCTAGTTTCAAGGTTTACTTATAAATAGCCTCATTTATGACCTTACTAAGCAAAAAGAACACCTTGAATCATCATTGCATCAATTTCTAAGTGTTCTATAAGCCTTTGATCAATATTTGAGCCAAAATTGTTAAATATTCTTCTTGTGTGCTTAATCATCTCCTATTTTTTTCCAAATTATATTCTATCCATTTTTACGAGTTGCTAGTGAATGCTTAAGGGTCCGTTTGGTAAATGGATTCAAATTAGTGATTTGATTTGAGTTAGTGTGATTTAAATTAGGATTTGAGTTAGTGATTTGAATTGTTATCCAAATTGACATTTAGATATACATTTAAGTTTTAATCTAAGTATGAAATAAAATTAAAATTTGTGTTTGGAGAGGTAGTAGAAATAGTTTTTAATTTATTAACAAATCTAATAAAATCTTAATCTTAATGGTCCTAAAAAATATGCAATGTAGAACCTCTCTTCACTAGGAACATAATGAAAAAAAGAATGATATCAATTAGATATCAAATGAAGAAATTATGATTTTTTTCCTCAAATATAGGAGAGAGAATTTAAATTTTTACTGTAGCAGAGATATTCAAGTATCAAAAGTTTAAGGGGGAGCAGAACTCTAAAAACTTAGATTTTTAATACTCAAAGGATCTAGATTTTGAAAGAAACAAACATGTATCTAAAGGATTCTTGATACTCGAATCCAAATTTAAATATATTGAGTACCAAGAGTACTCAAAACAAACAAACCTTAAGAGTTTCCAATCCTTATAAATTGAGTGAGATAGGTTTCTAAAGCCTTAGCAAGTTCGAGGTTGTTTTTGGTTAGTCAATCTCCGTATAAAATTGACAAGTTGTTTTGGTTTGTCAATTTCCATAGAAAATTGACAGTTGTAAGAAGTTGTGGTGGGCCTCAGGTATAGAAAGTCACAAGGCTTTATAGGAGTGGTCATATCTAAAAGACGGTCATGATAGTAGAAGAGGCCGAGTCGATGCTTTGCTAGGTGACAATGCATGTAAGCATATTGCCGAGCCACTATAAATAGTGTTTGTATTTCTCTATCCTTAACTCTTTACTTTAACTCATTTATAATTTGTTAAAATTTATACAATTGCTATTTGTGTGTTTTATTTATTTGTGCGATTAATATAGAAAATTCCAATAACTATAAAAAAGTTTTTAAAACACAATTCACCCCCTCTTGGGTAGTTATTCCTGGGCTAATAATTGGTATTAGAGCGGGAAGCTCGAACTTATTTTTTAAAAAAGATTTCACAATCTTGAGCATGGCTCCTCACTCTTCACATATTATAAGATGTCACTCTACAAATAGATCTCCTTTCTTTAATGGAACTTATTACAATTATTGGAAAACTAGGATGTCTATTTATTTGCAATCTATTGATTATGATCTTTGGGATATTGTCTAAAATGGTCCTTATAAATGGAAGAAAGAATTGGACAAAGTTTTAGTTCCTAAAGAACCCAAAGAATATACCGATGAGGATAAAAGAAAACTGTCTTTGAATGCTAAAGCTATTAACTTTCTATATTGTCATTTAGATAGAAATGAATTTAATAGAGTAACATCTTGCACATCTACACATGAGATATGGCGTACATTAGAGGTTATCCATGAAGAGACAAACCAAGCCAAAGAAACTAAGATAAACTTTCTCTTGCATGATTATGGAATGTTTAAAATGAAAGAGAATGATACTATCAATGAAATGTATACTAGATTCATGGATATTGTTAACGAATTAAAGTCTATTGGTAGGACTTTTAAAGACAGTGAACTAGTAAGGAAGTTGGTTCGATCTTTACCACCACCATGGCATGTTAAGAGAATAATACTTGAAGAGGCTAAGGACTAATCAACTCTACTGTTGGAAGAGTTGGTTGGTTCTCTCATAACCCATGAGATTACAAGAAGGCAAAATAAACAAGAAGATGATAAAAAGAAAAAAAAAGTTTGGAATTTCCTTGATGGCTTCCACTTTCAAAGAAGAAAATGATCAAGGAGATGAAGATAAATGCCTCAATCAAAAGGATTTTTGAAGAAATGGCTTTGCTAGCAAAAAGGTATAAAAAGTTCTATAGAAAATTTAATCGTGGAAAAGGCTCTAGAAAAAGAGAGAAGAAAGAAGGAAATTTAAGAAATGAAAAATTAAAGAAAGCTTTCCAAGCTACTTAGGATGCGCTTGAATCCGAAGACTCCGATGACGTTGAGCCAAGGGAAGTAGCCAACATGTGCTTTATGGCAATCGACGATGATGAGGCAAGTACTCCTATTTCCTCTGATGATGAATGTGATGATATTAATGTCATAAAACTATGTAGAGCTGTTGATGAATTGCATGATGACTATGAGAAATTAGCTCTTAAAAATTTTATGCTTAAAAAGAAAGTAGCAACTCTCTTAAAAGAAATTGATGTTCTTAAAAATGAAAAATCTAATTATGATGCACTAGTTATTGAGAATGCATCTTTGAAGGAGAAAGTTGATGACTTGATTAAAACGATTTTAAAATTCACTAATGGCAAGAAAAATTTCGATTAAATGCTTGGTGAACAATGTTGTGTTTTTGACAAAGGTAGTTTAGGATATAAACTACACATTGATCAAAAATATTTTAAAAATTATTTTGTTAAAGCATCAACTTATTCTCAAAATGTAAAATATGTATGTACCTATTGCAAACAAGATGGACATACCGCATCTTATTGTTATATCAAGAAAAGTGCATATTTTGGAGTAAAACAAAAATCGATTCCCAAAGGTGTAAAGACTAACAAAAATGGACCCAAAACTAAGAGGCTACCAAAAAATTAAAAATTAAATTGTTTTGTAGTGAGGATGAAAAGGTTCCTAGATAGAAAAGGATCAAAACATGTGAAGAGGAATCCTTCACATGGCTTTGGAGACATCACAAATTCTATAAAACATGATGAGGAATAAAAAAAGGATAGGCTATATGTAATTGTGTGAAACAAAGTCCGGTTATTGACCCAAGGTTTTAATATAGAAGAAGGTTATGTATTTCTAACTCATTTGTACTTAATTTTATCTTATTATTTGTGAATATTGGTATATCATAAATGATTCAAAATTTTTGTGGTAAATAATTGAATGTTTCTTTTTTATCTAGGTTTTATTCAAAATGATTGATTTTTTTTTCCAATTGTCATTAGAATTACAAATGTATCTTTTATTAGTTTTTGATCAAATAGTTTAAATTGATTTTTGTTTGATTTGAATTTGTTTGATAATGAAGTCATATTTAGTTTAGAATTTATTTGAGGTTAAATTGATTTTAAAAGAGATAATGTTTAGCTGTAAAGAAACAGCTCGAAGGTAGAATTCCAGCAACCTTGATCGACCCCAGTATATGTAACCCAACCGACCAGGCTATCAAGAGGTCCAATTCTAGACTCAATGAGATTTTAAAAAGAAAATTTCTCCTCTTTTCTCATCATTTACATTATAACACTGTTTAGTTGGATAATTTGAATTTTTTTATATTATTTCTCTCTTTTTGTTAATAATAAAGGAGGAGAGAAATATGATTGACTGCTTTGATTACATATATGATTGCATAGATTGTTTTGAATCAAGAGGAGAAGACGTGATTGTTTGAAGGGGAGTTATGTCTATTTTGAACTTATGCAGGGGGTTTTGTCTGCTTTGATTTTTATTAAGATTATTATTATTGAGATTGAGATTGAGATTGAGATATAACATCTATGCTTGTTTTCTTGATGCCCAAAAAGGGGAGATGATAAGTTTTAAGAAAATTGATTTTTTAGGAATTTGTATATTTGCTTTTACTGATTTGAAACTTTGTTGATTAAAGGGGGAGATTAGTATATGATTTGTACTTTGGATATTTTGATTATGAGATGCAATAGGTTTTCATATTTTTTGTTTAGGCATCATTTTCGTTTGATATAATTTGTTGATTCTTTTTGCTAATGCCAAAGGGGGAGATAATGTGAGATGGATTAGTTTAAGATTTTTGCTAAAATGAATTGATCATGTTTTGAGCTTTATGTTTTGAGTATCCTAGTATGGGCGAGATTTTTGCTACACTAAGGATTAAATTATGATTGACAAGGGAAGCTTAAGGTAAAGTATATTTTATTTTATTTCAAGTAAAAATTTCTATCATTACTTTTGCTAAAAGCAATTAATTTTTTGTCATCATCAAAAAAGGGGGAGATTGTTGGCACCAAAGTTTCAAATGATATATTTATTTTTGTTTTGATGATAACAAACAATTTATTGCTTAATCATTAATGATTTATCTTGAGTGTGTAGAGCTATTTTATGAAGAAATAATTTATAACGACTCAAGATAATTGAAAGAATTCTCTAGCAAGACTCGAAAGCAATGAAATGCAAAGACAAATTAATTACCGAGAGCTTGAAGATTGAAGATAGAGCATCAACAAGCATGAAGACTAGGTTTTATTTTGTTTCTAAGCTTGTACAATGTTAAAGCATAGATAAGAAGTTTAACAAGTTCATTTGGCTCAAAGTTGACTTTATGTGTTATTTTAAACTTGATTTTAAAGGTTTTATTTTTGTACATTAATAGTTTCAAAATTAAGTTATTTGAAGTCTTGAAATTATGTTCTAAATTGTTTCTACATGATTCCATTTGTTTCCAAGACTTAGAATTGATTTAGATATGGTTTTAAAATATTTTAAAATTTTTTTAAGCTTAAAGTGTATTTAAAACCAAAATTAAAGCCTTGGACCAACTGCAAAAGTGCGGTCGACCATGCCATGCGTATGGCGATCAACCGCACCAACCCAAGATAGGCTGGTTCTCTTGCAACGGGGTCGACCACACCCCGTGTATAGGGGTCGATCGTGATGTCTAACGACTATATTTTTAGTCTTTGGAAATGTGCCTCAAATAATCATAAATGGCTAATTTTGAGTGTTTGCCTATAAAAAGCCTCATTTATTACCTTACTAAGCAAGAAGAACACCTAGAATCATCATTGCATGAGTCCCTAAGTGTTCTACAACCTTTAATCAATATTTGAGCCAAACTTGTTAAATATTGTTCTTGTATGCTTGATCATCTCTTAGTTTGTTCCAAATTGTATTCTATTTATTTCTAGGAGTTGCGAGTTAGTGCTTAAAAGTTTTCAATCCCTATAAATCGAGTGAAAGATGTTTCCGAAGCCATAGCAAATTTGATGTTGTTTTTGGTTGGCCAATCTCCGTATACATTGGCTGGTTGTTTTGGTTTATCAATCTCCATAGAAAATTAATGGTTGTAAGAGGTTGTGATGAACCTCGAGTAGAGAAAGTCATCGGACTGTACAAAGAGTGGTCGTGTCAAAAAGACGGTCATAATAGTGGCGTCAAATCTCTGACTGGTCAAAGCCAATTGTTCTCAACTCATATGTGCAATGACAATGTCGCCGCAAATACCTATGAAGTTGTAACGCCTGCCTAATTTGATGTAACGGATAATGTTATGTTAATGACGATGTTAATGTTATATTAATGATGATGTTAAGTGATATACTCATGATGTGCTATGATATATGATAAATGGTGCTAACCATTTTATTTTAAGTGTTATGACAGGTGACGCTCGCGTGGAATTGATGTGCTCAAATGTTCATGTCATTAATGTTATGTGTTAATTATATTTTTATGGACAATTATATGTTATGAATGAATTTTGAGTGTTAAGGCAGTTCGGTAGGCCGGACTATTAAGTTCGACAGGCCGAAATGATGTTCTCTGAACGACAAGCCGATGGTATATCATCGGTAGGCCGGACTTCTGAAATCGGCAGGCCGAACTCCTGAGATCGACAGGCCGATGACAGCTGACATGTAGTCAGCAGAAATTTTACAAAATTGTGATAAGATGGAATTTATTTATGGACGTTTTATGCTGATTAAATAACATAATTATGGTATGATTTCTTTAATTT
>CAMOHE010053033.1:233425-248262 GCA_946598075.1 Artocarpus hirsutus | reverse complement strand
GTTCTAACCTCTAAGGAACCATAACCGGTATTAATTAATTAATAAATAATTAAATAATGATTTAATCAACCATAATTAATTAATAGACATTCACCACATAATCCATGACAACATATAATATTATATAGAAACCTAGAGTGCCAACTCTCTATAAAATTAAATTCAAGCATAGGAGAGATTAAGATCATATAATTTATACGTATAGCATGATCACAAACTCGCAAATTTATGTAAAAACCATTGCTCTGATACCAATTGTTGAAAAAATAATACGCAGCGAAATTTTAAAAAATTTTAAATCAGCGTATTTTTTAAAACACAAGTTTGACATGCTATATGTATAAATTAACCTGATCTTACTGATCTTGTATACACCGAAAAGCTCCCAAAATCTATGTAGAGAAGTAACGTTCCAGAAGAGCCTCAAGCAACTAGTCTTTTTTGCTATTCTCTATCCACGATCGGAGTAAGTGTGGGCTCACACGTACAGCTCTTTCTCAAGGTGACTCTCCTTCCAACCAATTGAGAGAACCCAAAGCTAATGTTCGTGATTTGTGAACAAGAGCTCTCAGGGAGTTTCAGATTCTCACCAGTAGAGTATCACTCTTAATCTCTCTATTGATCTAAATAACTCATTAGACTCACTCCCTATTTATAGAGGTTGGGTCTAGGGTCATTCCTTATCAGATAAGGTCTCAAAAATTCAAAACAGAACCAAATTCAAGTCTACATCAGATAAGATACGCGTAAAAATGCGTGAAAATGAGTGATTTTTAATTCGCACATAGGCAGGCCAAACTTTTTTCATAGGCAGGCAGATCTTGCCTGATTGGTAGGCCAAACTTTAAGTTCGGCATGCCGAACTATCGAAATAAAAATCACGCAAATCTTTTATTTTTCACCCGAGATTTTATAGGATAAAGCCTCAGTTTTAATTCAAATAACCCAATAGAGAAGTTATCTAATTAAAACAACTTTATCTAGATAATCTCTAAGAAAATAAATAGATTCTTAATAATTCTACAAGTTTATCTTGATTTAATTTATCCAAAATTAAATCAACTGATAAATAGACAAGAATTATCTAACCCCAATAATTCAACAAGTTTATCTTGAATTAATTTTGTTTATAAAATTAATTCAACCGACAAACAGACATGTCTATTACTTTTTATTTTATACTATAATATATATATCAAAGTTTTACACTGTTATAGATTCAAATGAATTAGTTTAAACCACGTGGGAAACACCCAATAAGCATCAAGTGGCGTTTTGGTTTGAGCATAGACATATACATGATCAGATATCTAATTTTTATGGGAAAATTTGAACAAAAAGGCCATCAAAAAATTTTAATTGAGTAAAATGGCGTCTTTTTTTTGGCACAAAAATCAAGCTTTTTTTACGCAGAAAAACTACTCTAGTTTTTTTGAAAAAAACCTCAACAGGATGAAGAAAATAATCTGGAGCAAGAATAAAACCTCAACAGGATGAAAAAATCTAGTTTTCCTATGCAGAAAGCTGGATTTTGATGCCAAAAAAGAGAAGGCATTGACCAAAAAAATTTTTTTCATAAAGTCATTTATCCAAATCCTCCAATTTTTATGCTCATGCTCTAAAAATGACAACGTACTAGTTGATATGCAAAAGATTAATACAAATTTAAACAGCAAGCAAAGGATAGCTCATGGTCTGAATTTATATTACGTTAGAAGAAAAAGAAGAAACAAATGCAAATTGGCCGTTTTATACATCCATATAGAGCAATATAACAAAATCAGTTCAGAGTAAATATACAATTGATTAGTGAGAGAAAAACTATAATTAAGAAAAAAGACTCATAAATCAGTTAGTGCTCGCTTGGGATATCGTTCTTTGGCTCAATACTCTGATCAACTTTAGGCCTAGTGTTCATGAGAACCTGCGTTGAGATTACAATATTAATTTTAGAATTCACTCTTAAATCTATTTTTTTTAAGGTGGTGATTAATTAAATTAATTAATTATAATTAAGCAATTAAAGAGAGAATTCACCTTACGAAGCATGGTATTTTCGTTAATCAAAGTGGAGATGTTTTCTTCAAGCTTTGAGTTGATATTTTGCAGTTGTTTAGCTCTTGATTCTAAATCACACATGTAAACCTTCTTTCTTTCGCGGGCTTGTTGGGCGGAGACCCTATTCCTAAGCAATCTGATAACACAACAAAACTCACGGACAGATCGATTAGTTTTAAAGTAAGACATAATAATGACAATCACAATGGCTAAGCTAGAAATTAGTGGAAAATAGCTGGGCACCTCTTGAGTCTTTTGTGTTCCTTATCAACAGGGTTGCGTCCCCTCCGTCGTTTTTCGGGAAATCCAATCCGCGGCGGTGATTGTGGCGGAGGCGGTGTATTGTTGGAGTTGGAGAGAGGTTGATGAGCCTGAGCTTCCAACTCCATGTCTGGAACTCTGAACAATTCTTCATCGCTCCCTTCTACATTCAATCATAACTAAAATTTAGCCACCACTAATCAGCATTATAATTAATCAAGACAAACATAATTTATTATAACACTCACCTGGTTTGTCACTTTGGGACTTACAGTGGGACGAAGTAGCACAACTGCTGTTTGCATAAGTAGACATTATTTAAGAAATTTTTTTGAATAGGATTATTGTATTTTGAGGAGACAAGAGAAGATAGCAGGAAATTTTTAGTAACGATACTGCATATATATTTTATATTTGTATATATGTGTAGATATTATGCGCATTCCACATAACATTTTGGTTGGATTATGGGGATTTGGGAGGTTATTCTAAGAGCACGTTTCTGTATACACAGCCGCCAATCCATTTCGTGTACATCTGTACAAGACATGATGATAAGCATCTCCTCTTTCATTATCAAAAAAAAAAAAGAAAATCTCCTCTTTAGGCCCACCAGCACCAACTCCAAATCAAACACGTGGCAATAATTTTTCTTGTCTTTTCATTCGGGGAGCCTAAAGAGACAAATGATTTGTCAATTTTTTTAATTCATAGAACAAAAGGGGTTTCCTAATATTCCTTGGAAGAACAAGAGGTCCATCAACAAGATTGGACAATCAATACTTGTATCACTTGAAGCGTTCAGGAATTTCTTAGATTTAGGCACAAAAATGGAAAAGAAAATAGTAGAATGTATGTATAAATAGGGAACAAAAGACATTTATTTTGATCCTATAATAAATATAATTGATAATTGACCAACTATCTGATCCTATCATTATGAAAACATAAAATCTTAATTAAGTGACAAACACAGGAGATAAAAAAAGGATGGTACAATTCATAAGCAATCTCTTAAAAAACAAACTTAGCTAATAAAAGGAAACTGACAGAGAAATATGAGCTTGTTCCCATGTTGTAACATTTAAATTACCTTTCAATGAAGTCCCTGGAAAATTGCAAAATATGCTGAAAAGGAACTCAACTTTGCCTCCTCACTTGCCTTTCTGCAAACCGCCCAAAGATAAAGAATCCAGAGCTAAGAAGTTAAAAAAAACAAAGGAACAAACAGAGCACAAAACCAAATGAACTATAAAGACATCATCAATTTCCAACTTTTCAAGTAACGAATTGTAAAAATTAAAAATTATTAAAAAAAAAGCACTTTTACTGTAAAGTGAGAGCGAAGTACCAGATAGATAGTAGCAAAGGGGAGTTGGAGATACATAATTATTTCTTTTTTTCTTCAGCATAAACCAATCCAACTCCAATCCTTTTCGCCATATCACCACATCTCAGCCATTCACAAGGGTCACGCCGCAAAACTTTGTATTCAATATAGAATGATGCCTCTATTGCATCACTGTATTTTCTAGAGTCTCCTGTCCAGCACGTGAAGAAGACATGGTCTGAACGAGTACCACTACTACTGATTTTAGCTCCTACTTCCTCATTAGTCATCCATTCATCCCTGTTGATAAAACGAGAAACACCTTCTTTGTAGATTTCACCAGACTTGTTTTTAAGATGTACGACAAAATAAAAACTTAGTGATTTGCTCCCGGAAGAATATTTGAAGGCTGCATGTGTTGATGCAGGAACAAAACAAATTGCAAAACCCAAAAAGTTAGAATTATTCCAATCTTTTGGAAGCTTTATACTTATTGAATCCCCCTCAGCTCGATGGTCGAACCAATTTGGAATTTCATTTCCCGGATAACAAACTCCAAGGCAAGAAATATATGATCCTTTCTGCACCAATACAAACAAGATTATTGTATCGTGAAATACTTCTATCCTCAAACTTACTTAAAATCCATTTTGATAATATTAAATTGAAAAAAAGAAGGTTACAAAATACATACATGCCGTTGATTTTTCAACACTGTATAAGATATCACTTAAGCCACTGCGTTCATTCTGTTCTAATTTCCAGCACTTTGAAAATTTAAATTCCTTGCCTGAATAGGTTAAAGAATTTCTACTCAGATGCCTTACTGCGAATTTAGAACCTGAACTTGATAATGTCTCCAGTGAAGTACATCCACTTGCATCAAGCGACTCTATAGACAGTGGAAGTTGTGGTAAAGACCGAAGCTTCTTGCAATTTGTGATGTCTAGTGTTTTCAATCGATGAAGTTGTATGATGCTTGAAGGTATTTTCTCAAAAGGGTTCCCTCCTAAACTTAAATGGGTTAACGAGGATAAAATGCCCAGCCACTCGGGAATTTCAACAATATTGCATCTACGTAGCCACAAGTGACGTATAGGGATCAATGGAAATGACCTGATTCGAAGATGTTCAAGCTTCGAACAGTCATGGTGAGATAAGAATTTAAGACCGCTTAAATTATAAACCCAATTGGGAACAAATTGGAGTTTTTTACGCCAACTCATATCTTCACGACGAAGCCCAAATAACTTTTCAATTTTAAAAGAGTTGGGTAAGTCTTGGATCCCCGTTTCCCTTAAATTAGAAGGAGCCTCTGTGAATTTTTTCAATCTTGAGCAATCTCCTAGATCGAGGAAATCAAGAGACTTCAACTTAAAAATGTTTGTTGGGAGACTCTCAAGCTTTTGGCATTTAAAAAGACAAAAATGCTTCAGACGATGAAGACCCTCAATTGATGATGAAGACACTTGTTTTATTGGTGTGCTGCGCACATTTAAATATTCTATTTTCCTTGGAAGAGTTGGAAGATTCTTGATGTATTGACATCCCCCGAGACTCAAATCCACGAGATTTTCAAAACATCCAATTGATGAGGGCAATTCTGTTATTGCAGTCGATGATACGTACAAGGATTTTACATTCCCAGATATCTTTGGAAGAGATTTAATCATAGTGCAACCGCCAAGAATAAGAGATTTAAGATGCCTTTGGGAATCAAGTGGTGGAGCTTCAATTAAACTTGTACAAGCCCTAAGATCAATACTTTCTAATTTCAAAGCCCAAGATAGGACTGGGACTTTTTCTAATTGCTTGGAATACGAAAGGTTGATATGTTTTAAGTTTTCAAGAATCTAAAAAATAATAATAATAACAATAATTAGATTATCAATTAATAAATCAAAAAAGGAATATTAATACAGACGAATTATATACATAATATTCATAACGTAAATAAAATTTTAGCATACCTGAACAATATTCGGGAGTTGCTTAAGTTGACTATGACGCATGTCAAGTCGAACAAGATTGTGCGGCTTAAACTCTAACGGCAAAGACTTTGATGGATAGTTATACCAACAAAGATATCTTAAAGAACGAGGAAATTGTAGCTCCCCTGTAAAGTTGACTATGATCTTGTTATGATTGCAAAACTCTGAGTAATGGATCTTAAGAAATCTTAGATTACACATCTCCACAAAAACTGTAGGACTCAAGTGTAGATCTTCGTTGATCTTAGACATGTCAAGGGATATTCCTTCAATTGCTCCAGTCCCCTGACAATTATAAACAAATTAGATTAGATAAACATACAAAACATGAAAGAAAAAAAAAACTATTATGTGCATAGAGAGATAAAGATTAACATTGCTTAGCATTTTATACGTTACTTTATCATTTTCTAAGACATGACAGACATCTTGAGAAATCCACAAACGACTGCGCTTTCCAGGCTCTTTAATTGATTGTTGGCGAATAATTTCCCAACACATCTCTTGTGTCAAATCATGCATCGAAATAGTTTCCACATCTGTAATGGTTACAAGAGATTTGTCTACGAGAACTTTAATCCCAATTTTTGCAAACAAATCAGAACCATCCAAGATGCTTTCTACGAAATCTCTTCTCTCTCCTTTAAGAAAACATGCAATATCAAGGAGAATATCTTGCTCCCCGTCATTCAACCCATCATAACTTATTTTCAACACCTTTTGAATGTCTGGATGGGGAGATACTTTTAGTCTCTTTAACGCGCTTTCCCATTCTCCGGTAGTTTTAGAATGAAGAAAGGAACCTAAAACTTTAAGTGATAATGGATTGCCGTTAGTAAACTTTACTATTTCTTTCGACAACTCAACAAAACGTGTTTCAGAAGGCTTTCTTCTGAAGGCATTCAAATAAAAAACTTCAAGTGCCTCTTCAAAATCTAATGCTTCAACTTCGTAAATACTATCAACATCTCTTTTAAGCAATTGTGCATCCCTTGTCGTTATCAAGATTTTGCTTCCCTGTCCAAACCAATTGTCATCTCCAGCCAAACCTTCTAGCTGTGCTATATTATCAACATCGTCAAGAACAATGAGAACCTTTTTCTTCCGAAGCTTATTTTCCACAAAGTAATTGACTTTTGAATTTCCTCTGTCGAACAATTCAGAAAAAAGTACTGCTTTCAAATTAGTCAGTCCATATTTCTGTGACTCTTCCCTAACATTTTCAAGGAAGCAACAACCTTCAAATCTAGAAGAGAATTGATTAAAAGCCGCACGAGCAAGAGTTGTCTTGCCTATACCACCCATCCCCCAAAGGCCTATCCTACGGATATTTTGTGATCCAAAACATAAAAGTGATTCAATTTCCTTAAGGTGTGGCTCTATTCCAACAAGACCCTTAAAGAAGACAGCAGATTTTGGCGGCTGACGATCTAATATCCTCATTACATGTTCCACAATCTCCTCAATTAGCTTTGACTCATACCTACAGTAGTAATAAGAGAAGCAAATGATACGAAAAAAACAATGGTGAAACAAAGAGGGTATAAAATAAAAATTAAATATCTTTTAAAAAAAGTAAAATTATATATATACTTTCTTCCAAGCAAATTGAACAATATTTCGACTGTTGTACTTTATCTGAGTTGGTATCAAATTATATGATTGTTTAGTCCAGCTAAATAATTAATATATACATATCGCTTCCGGATTACTTGGTTATATACATTTATTTTATTATTTGATTTTTTTAATTGAAAAATTACAAGTTAAGCTATATTTATGCTTGACAACTCTATTTATGACTTGTTTTTATAGTAATAAAATATTCTTAAAGCTTTTTCAAATATGTTTTCTTTTTTCCTTTTCTTTGAGTAGTTTAGAATAATAACAACTGATTTGGGCCAAATTTATGATGTAGATATAAATTCAGTACGCACCCACACAATAGCACCAATGAGGAAACAGGGGATGAAGACTATAGAGCCTCTGTGAGTGTGTTCGGTATTCGGTAAATGTTTGTCTTTCTTTTGTTTTGTGTGGAGGTTCTGTTGGTTATTTTTTCTTTAGATAAGATTTTGTACAACAACAAAAAGAATTTAACAAATTATGATAAAATAATCCAGCAACATCTACTTCTTTATATGAAGATTGATTTCTTCTTTTTCTAATTTATATATAGACATTGTGTAATCAACTATAATTTGTCATCTAACATGAGGGATATATTATTTATAATTTATTTATTATTATTTATATGGTTTTTTAAATGATAAGAAATAAATAAAAATAAATTTAAATGGTCCAACATATATATATTTTCTAAAAGGTGCCAACTAAAGGATATCTCTAAATTGCTATAACGCTTTAGAAAAAAGGCCTTCTTTCAGAGATACTTATTTATGGTAACACACTCTGATGGTAGGTATCTATAAATATCACGTAAGAGAGGTTCTTTATGCCTGTGCAATTATTTTCAGAAATATACCATCTCTTAAAATTGTAGAAGGTTTAGAAGAGCCTTTTTTTTCACAAAAATTTTTCTTCAGGAATTCTTGCAGAGAAACTCTTAATTCATTCTTCAGATTATCAATGGCTGGAAGCTAGATTTTCTTTCCTTTACGTTTCCGCATTTAGATGATTTTCATGCAATTTGGTTTATGCATATATGAAAATGATAATTCTGTATATGTTAATTTCTTACATTTGGTATTCAAAGCATGGTTTTTTCTCTGCCTTGATATATTGAAATGGAGTTTTAATAAAGTTTTTCAAAATACCCAAAACTTTGTTGCATTTGAAATCATTTTTTTGATTTTTTTGATAAAAATCAATGTTAGAAATCATTAAGAAATTGATTTTTTAACATTTCTGAGTTTTTAAAACGTCAATTTTGGTGCCCATAAGGTATAGAAACGACCAGGTCTGCAATTGGACCCATTTGGGTCAAATTTAGGCGAAGAAGACCCGAAATAATGAAAAAAATGAAATCAAGGGCCGAAAAACGAGATGTCGTTTTGGCCCCTAAAGGCTGCGTTTTGCTACTACAAAATGACGTGTTGTTTTTCATTGAGAAAAACGCATGTCATTTCTACACGGGCAAGGGTGCTAGTTGTTTCATAAAACAACACATCGTTTTTGTCGGTGACAAAACGACATGTCGTTTTCAGGGACATGTGGCGTTTTTTCTTCAGGTCCAAACGACACGTCTTTTTGGGCTTAATACCCAAAACGACATGTCATTTTTTGGCAAGAAAAATAAAAAAATCTAAAAAAATTTATTATTATTATTGTTATTATTATTATTTTGGTTTTTTAATTTAGGTATTTTGGAAAATTGTTTTTTTAATAAATCTAAAATTAATTATAATGAAATCCAAAATTTTATTATTTATGGTTAAATAAAATTTTAAAAATTAATTTTAGATATGTTATTGAATTTATGCATAATTTATTTTGCATGTATTCTTTAATTGTTATTTTTAATACATGCAAATTCATGAATATTTTATGCATGGAAATTAAACGTCTTAAGTGATTTGTATAATTTTAATTAATTTAAAAGTAGCCACAACATCTTAGATTATATTAAAATTATACATTAAGTTTTTCAAATCACATTTAGTTAAATGAGCATAAATTGTGACTAATTATGTTGAGGATAATGGAATTTATCTTACAGAAAATTTTATTATATTAAATATGATTGGTCAGGATGAAATATTAAACTATTTTCTTAATTTGCCCATAGGGATTAAGAAATGGAATATAGTTTAATAGTTTCATCATATGGTTGTATTTGAATCAATGCGAATTAGAAACTTAGCCCACATGCAATTTTTATTGCATATGATTCATAATTTTTGTTATAGTAATTCAACCTGTTAATTTATCTGATATAAAATATGATATTCTTGAGCTGAAGGGTGATAACTATAAAGTCTGGAAGGAGATGATTCTTCTTCATTTGGGGTGGATGGACATTGACTATGCCATAAGGAAAGATGAACTGCTCTTTATCACTGAGACCAGCACTCCATATGATATTAGTCGATATGAACAATGGGAGCGATCCAATTGTCTCTCAGTTATGTTCATAAAGACTAAGATCTGTGCTGGGATTAGGGGTTCGGTTGATCAATATAACAATGTCCGAGCATTACTAAAGGCTATTGATGAGCAATTTGAGTCTTCAGATAAGGCATTGGCAAGCACCTTGATAATGCAGTTTTCATTCTTGAAGCTTACTGGTATAAAAGGCGTGCATGAGCATATCATGTGCATGAGGGACATTGCGGCTCAATTGAAGACGTTTAAGGTTGAGATGTCTGATTTGTTCATGGTACACTACATTCTGAATACTTTACCCCTTGAGTATGGTCCCTTTAAGATCTCCTACAACATACATAAGGATAAATGGTCAATAAATGAGCTATTGACCATGTGTGTGCAGGAGGAGGGAAGACTCATCATAGAAGAGGGAGAGAAAGTAAATTTGGCAACCCAGGGTAATAAGAAAAAGTCTCAGACCAAGCAAAAGGGGAAAGACAAGGTTCCTGCCTAGCCAGATATTAAGAAGGAGTTCAAGTGCTTCTTTTGTAAGAAGAAGGGGCACGTAAAGAAGGACTGCTCCAAATTCTGGGAATGGCTTGATAAGAAAGATACTCAACTCTCACTTGTCTATTATGAATCCAATATGATTGATGTTAATTATAACACATGGTGGATTGACTCCAGTTCTACAATCCATGTTACCAATTCACTACAGGGATGGCAAAACTTGCAAAAGCCAGTGGAAAGTGAGCAAAGCATCTATTGTGGAAATAAGATACGCTCACATGAGAAGGCTATAGGAACGTGCAAACTAGTATTGAGTAGTGGCTTTATTTTGTATTTGGAAAAGACATTCTATATTCTTAATTTTTCTAGAAATTTAATTTCAGTTTCCAGACTTGTATCAATTGGATATTCCTTTAAATTTTCAGTATCTTTTTTCAATTTGTTTTACAAATATGATTTTATTGGAGATGGTACTTTGTCTGATGGTCTTTTTCGTCTTAATTTACAAAATAATGCCAATTACACTAATATGCACATTTATGAAAATGTTGGTATTAAGCGACATGTTATAAATGATGAATCCTCTATGTTGTGGCATCGGAGACTGGGACATATCCCCCTTGAGAGAATTAAGAGATTAGTAAATGATGGAGTACTCAATACTTTAGATTTTACTGATTTTGATACTTGTGTGGACTGCATTAAGGGTAAGCAGACCAACAAGTCAAAAAAAGGTGCCAAGAGGAGTTCTAATTTATTGAAAATCATATATACAGATATTTGTATTTCAGACATGGACACATATAGTACTTCGTCTCTTTCATAGATAACTACTCACGATACATGTATCTCTACTTACTTAATAATAAAAATGAAGCACTAAATGCTTTTAAGGTCTTTAAAGCGGAAGTACAGAAATAATGCAAAAAGCAATTTAAGATCGTGAAATCAGATAGAGGTGGAGAGTACTACGGTAGATACACTGAGTATGGACAAGCACCTAGTTCTTTTGCTAAGTTTCTTCAAGAACATAGGATTGTAGTCCAATACACTATTCCTGGTTCTCCAGCCTAGAATGGTGTAGTTGAAAGAAGAAGCCGAATATTAATGGACATGGTGCAAAGCATGCTTGCTAGCTCCAAACTTCCTGAGTTCTTGTGGACTAAAGCTCTTAAGACGGCAGTGTACATATTGAATCGAGATCCAACCAAGGCTGTCCCCAAGACGCCCTTTGAGTTATTCAAAGGTTGGAAACCGAGTTTGCAACATGTACGCTTTTGGGGATGCCTGTTAGAGGTAAGAATTTATAATCCATAAGAGAAAAAGCTAGATCCAAGGACCATAAGTGGATATTTTGTTGGTTATGCTAAATGGTCTAAGGGATATGGATTTTATTATTCATCTCATAATACTAGATTTGTGGAATTAAGAAATGCAAAATTTCTTGAAAATAACTTAATTAGTGGAAGCGATCGATCCTAGAACACTGTTCCTAAGAAAGAACACACAGATGCTCAACCTTCCACTTCTTATAATAGATTGATTGTTGTACACAACATGTCTAAAGTTCAAATACGTGATGAATAACAACAAGTTATTCAAGTTCCATAGATTGCTGATCATGAAATAGATCCAGCTGAACAATGGATACAGGAACCTGTTGAACAACATGCTCCTCAAGAGAATGTTGAACCAACATTAAGGAGATCTACTAGAGAAAAGCGATCGGCGATACCTAGTGACTATGTTGTATATCTGTAAGAGTCTGACTATAATGTTGGAGCTGAAAATGATCCTGAAACATTTTCATAGGCCATGAGTTCTAAGGAATCTGACTTATGGTACAATTCCATGAAAGACGAAATGGATTTTTTGGCATCTAATAGAGTCTGAAATCTCGTTGAGTTGCCAAATGGTGTAAAAGCCATTGGATGTAAATGGGTCTTTAAAACAAAAAAAGACTTATTGGCAACATTGAGAGACATAAGGCAAGACTTGTTGCCAAAGGATTCACTCAAACAAAAGGAATTGACTATATGGAGACTTTTTCTCTTGTATCTAAAAAGGATTCTCTTTGAGTCATTGTGGCATTAGACACCCATTTTGATTTGGATTTGCATCAAATGGATGTGAAAATGGCCTTTCTCAATGGTGATCTAGAGGAAAAGTTTTATATGAAACAACCAGAAGGATTTTCCTCTAGTAACGGTGAGCATTTAGGCTGCAAGCTTAAGAAATCCATATATGAATTGAAACAAGCCTCTCATCCGTGGTATTTGAAGTTCTATGATGTTATCTGTTCATTTGGTTTTGAAGAGAATATCATTAATCAATGTATATACCAAAAGGTTAGTGGGAGTAGGATTTGTTTTCTTGTGCTATATGTGGATGGCACATTACTTGCAACTAATGATAAGGGTTTGCTATATGAGGTGAAGCAGTTTCTCTCAAAGAACTTTGAAATGAAGGACATGGGAGAGGCATCTTATGCCATTGGCATTAAGATCTATAGGGATGGATCTTGAGGCATTTTAGGTTTGTCTCAAGAGACCTATATCAATAAGGTTCTAGAGAGGTTTCGGATGAAGGATTGTTCACCAAGTGTAGCACCTATTATGAAGGGTGACAGGTTCAATTTGAACCAGTGCCTGAAAAATGAGCTCTAACGGGAACAAATGAAAAACATTCCATCTGCTTCAGCTATTGGAAGCTTAATGTATGCTCACGTCTGTACAAGACCTGACATTGCATTTGCTACGGGAATGTTTGGTAGATATCAGAGTAACCCAAGTGTTGACCACTAGAGAGCTGCAAAGAAGGTGATAGGATACCTTCAAGGGACTAAAGATTTCATGCTCATGTATAGATAGACTGATAATCTAGAGGTGATTGGATACTTCGACGCAGACTTCGTTGGCTGTTTTGATTCAAGAAAATCAACATCTGGTTATGTTTTCATGTTTGCTGGTGGAGTTGTATCTTAGAGGAGTGCGAAGCAGACTTTGACTACTACCTCTACTATGGAGGCCGAGTTCGTTTCTTGTTTTGAAGCATTTCGCTTAGTGTTTGGTTGAAGAGTTTCATATCAGGGCTTAGAATTGTATATTTTATTTCTAGGCCATTGAGATTATACTGTGATAATTCAGCTGTGGTATTTATGGCTAAGAACAACAATAGCGGTAGTCGAAGTAAACACATTGACATTAAGTACTTGGCTATAAGAGAACGTGTTAAAGAAAAGAAAGTAGTCATTGAACACGTTAGTTTTGAGTTGATGATTGCCGATCCTGTAACTAAAGGCATGCCACCAAAGATTTTTAAGGATCATGTAGTACGAATGGGACTGGTTCCATGATGTGAATTTCATTGTACATACATTTGGTTATTTTTATAAAACTCTTATTCAATTATGATGTTTCCTCATATTCAGTTGTGCACATATTCAGTTATTTTGAGAAAAATCAATTAAGTTGGACCTGGAATAAACATAGGGTTTATTCATTAAGTTACATTCCCATTTATGAGTTAGTATTAAGGAATATAATGCATTGTAATACATGGAAGATAATACTCATAATAAGAGGACTTATCGTCATGATTCATGTGTTTATTCCTTAAGTTTGAGATTGGTTGATTTTGGTTATTTAGAAAATATAGGTAGACCAAGTGAGAAAATGTTATTTTAATTTATTTATTATTATTTATTTGATTTTTTAAATGATAATAAATAAATAAAAATAAATTTAAGTGATCTAATATACGTATATTTTCTATCTCTGAATTGTTATAACGCTTCAAAAAGAAGGCCTTGTTTCAGAGATACCTCTTGATGGTAACACACCTTGATGGTGGGTGTCTATAAATATCACGAAAGAGAGGGTCTCTGTGCCTGTGTAATTATTTTCAAAAATACACCATCTCTCAAAATTGTAAAAGGTTTAGAAGAGTCTTTTCTTTCACAAAAATTTTTCTTTTGGAATTCTTGCAGAGAAACTCTCCATTCATTATTGAGATTATCAATGGCTGGAGATTAGATTTTCTTTCCTTTACGTTTCTACATTTAGATGATTTTCATGCAATTTGGTTTAAACATATATAAAAATGATAATTCTGTATATGTAAATTTCTTACAGGATACAGACACAAAAAAATAATCAACTTTTGAAAAATTTCATTATGCCCATAATCTTTTTTTAAATTGTAATTATGCCCCATTGAAAATATAAAATAAATTATTTTTTATTTTTTAAGAAAAATTATAATCGTGTTCCCACCTCATAATTGAAATATATAACCATATTTCTCTTAAAATTTTTTCTAGTGCCTCTACTGAAAATGTTTCTGGTTCCTCCACTCATCAAGTTGACACAAGGTGACCCCTAAAGCATCTATGGGTATATCAAGTGGTGCTTTTCTCTTGGTATAGATCTTATTAATTATCAGGCATGCACGATCAAATATTGAATTTAATTTTTTAAAAAAAAAAAGAAAGAAAAATATATTATACAGATTAAACTCACTCATCTCGCAAATCAAAACCAGACAGCTTTGTTGCCTCGGTCATAGCATCCTTCCACTCTTCCACCTTGCTAATGTTGCTCTCAAAGCGTTTTTCATGTGCAGCAAAAGCAGCGCCATAA